>BMAV01021484.1:249597-265072 GCA_019973955.1 Trichonephila inaurata madagascariensis
AAAAAAAATTACATTAATATAATACTCCAAAAATATCTGGCTTTCTTTTCTTTTTTAGTTATTATTTTATTTTTAAAATAACTTTTCTTTATCAAAAAGCCTTTTTTAGCTTTTTTATCTAAAAAGGGGGAATGGTCGAATTCCCTAATTTGTGTTTGTTTACATTTTCCATTCAAGTTTATCCAATTTTTAATTTTGAGGCTTACAAAAGTGATATCTCAATCGAAAGACCATAATGCAAAGAATATAACTAAATAAAATTACGTTTAGGTCATTTTTAAGGTGCCAAATCCCCTTAAAAATCCTTAAAAGATAAACTACGTATAAAAACAATTTGTGTCTTCAAAATGAAATCGTAATTTTTATTATGAATAAAAGTTAAACACATTTGGTCTACTTATTAGTTTCCTCCCACTCAAGAAATGTACAAATTCAGTCTCAACGTTTTCTTATGAGGATAGCCTTTTAATACAGTTATTAAAAGGCTATTATTAAATTATTGATGAGCGTTTGTATTCTCAAAAAAGATGTGTTAATATAAACTCGGGGGAAAAATTTTAAAAAGTGTTAAGCAAATTTTGAGTGTATTAAATAATTTTAGACTATACAAATTTTTTTTTTAAAAAAAACTTAAAACAGATGCCTTATGAAATTTTGGTTTAGTTCTATGTGAAACTGTGAGGTAGCTAAATTTTTTTATGCTTATAAAATTAAATTTATGATTTCTTAGCTAAAGGAAATTGAACTCGATATTTCAGAGTTCATAAAACCCAGAAAGATCGAAGCTTACGAAACAATATTTTTAATTTAATCATATGATAAATAATTATATTTATTCAACAATACAAATGTTTCAATTATGTGAAGTTTTATTTTTCGTCTATGGGCTTAGTATATTTCATATTTGTGTTAATTTGATTATATATTAAAAAATTCTCAGTAAAAAAAAAATTCTCTGAGTATAAATGATTTTTTCAAGAAGGGAATCTCTGTTTTTAAGTTCCTTTATTTACTATATAAAAATGAAACCATATATGTTTTATAATAATAAATTTTGATTATTTAGATAATTTTGTTGAATGTTTAATAACTGAAAAAATATTTAGTTGTGCTTTCAGAAGACAAATTGCATTATCAAACCTCGAATCTTTTGTTTCTTCTATGTAAATATTTGTTTCCTATAGGCTATTTTACATTTTCTTTATTTTATGCTCCGATGTAAATGGGAAAAATATTTTGAAACTAACAAAAGAATATCGTAAAAAAATTTTAAGTTATAAAAAGAAGTATTTAAATGTATATATACAAATGGTAAAAAACTAGAGCATTGACTGCCGGTGATGTGAATTTGTGTATATAGTTAATGCCATGACTTGGAAATAGATTTTTTTTTATTTTACAGTTGCTAACTTACTTTTACGTCAAAAATAATTGAAAAGAAGTAACAATAGATCGTTTTGTATATTATACTGGATTTTCTTTGTGATATAAAATTTTTCCGCATGAAGTATTTCGAATACCAGCTAGAGGGAGATAAGCAGTGGACATTCATATTATTTCAAAAATGCTACGCAATGCATTGGAGCGTAGTACGTAAAAAATAATTAAAATAAGAAAATGAACAACAATACACATTATTTTTGCATTAAAACACATTATATATATAAGTTGCGATGATACTTGATTAATTTACATACTCCATTATCTTGTGTGTTATCTTCACACAATTTAAGCATAGTCACGTGATGTTTCATAAACTCTATAGAAGGAATTTTTAGATTTTGTTATTGGGAAAAGCTATAAAAACTGTTAAAGTTGTGCCATCAGCATGTGAATTGGATTGTGTTTAATTGGGGTAACTTTATGTTCACAGATGTGTCCAGATTTGCCTTGTAATCCGACGATACGTGTGCAAGGGTCCGAAGAGAACAAGGCAAATACAGTCGGCCCCAAAACATCACCGAACATCATACATTCGGTGCAGGAAGCATCATGGTTTGGACAGGGACATCATTGTGATACCGCGCCGACTTGCACATAAAGTTTTGTTACCGCTGTACGGTATCAAGATGAAGTTCTGGATCCCACAGTAAAACTATACGCTGCAGCAGTTGGTCTTTTGATTGGTTTAATGAGTGATAATGCGCGTTTCCATAGAGCTGCCACCATTGACAACTATCAAGGAATTGCGCGTATGGAGGGATCGGCTTACTCGCTGAAACTTAATCCGATTGAAGTTTTCAATTATGTTTTCTTTTTCGTGCTGCATGTAGACGTTTCCCACCTCCAGCTATTCTCAAAGATTTAGAAACTGCCCTACAGGAGGAATGACAACTATTGGACTCTTGAGGTGGTAGATCGCCTTGTAACAATCATAATCACACGCTTTACTCTACGTATTAAGTTTAGGGGGGGCTCACATACTCTATTAATGTCAATTTTTTATTATTTGTTTTGCATTTAAACGTCATTTGTTTAAGGACACAAATATCAGGCCCTCTTATAATTTATGAAAATTCAATACATTTTTTTTTATCTTCGTCTGTAATTTTTTGTTATGTTTCATGAATAAAAATAAAGCTACTTATTTACAGCATTTCGTGTGGCCGCGGTAGCCGAATGGTATAGGTATCGGACCGTGGCTTGCCTTGTCACGCGTTCAAGCCCAGTACCACTAAAGATCCGCCGTGTAGGGCAGCGATGCACGTTAAATCTGTCGAGAGCTGAAACGTCCTCCCGTTGGTGTGGTGTGGTAGTTAGGAGAGGGGGGTGCCAGCTCAGGTGTCATCCACGTCACTTGACCATGGTTCAAAATTACGTGGTCCGTCGCCAAAAGCCCTCGTGTTGCTGAACAGTGCGACGTTAATATTCAATCAATCAATACAGCATTTCGTGTCAGTCAGAGTAGTACTTGTCCTTTTAGCATTTTGCCACTACGTGCTTGACTTTTGGAAGTGAGTGTAATTTGTAATTAAATACTCAATACACATTTTATTGTCTTACATATTATTTTATTAACATTGAAAATTATGATCATTAACTCTATTTTGCCTAGTGTACTACGGATAAGTGAAATTCTTTTAAACTTATTTTGTTAGTGTGCCGCCAAATTTGGAAGTTGATAACAGTGTACCGCAACAATAAAAAGAATCACTGATCTAGGTGTACTCTTTCAAGGCAATAGTGTTCCCGATTGATGATCGCGTTTACCGACAAGATAATGCACCACTTCACAAAGGGCGAATCATCAGTGGGTAGTTCAAGGAACATTCTGGTAATTTCGAACTCCTTCAGTAGTTCTTTTGAAATCTTCCCTCACTCTGCTGTTATTTTTTTTTCTTCTATTATTTTTCTCCTTTTATCATTATACTTTAACTTAAGTCAAAATTTGCAATTACTTACACTACGGTTCACTTACGAGGTGAGTTTTTGGTACCAAACATCATAGTAAAGTAGGCCCCGAAGTTGAGGGAAAAGTGCGTGCAAACCTTCTATAAGCTTCATCTGTAAAATATATATTTTTTTTTATATTATTGCAAAACACTAAATTATTTATAATTGGCAAAAATATATGAAATATATATGCTTAATATTTTCAAAAGAATCTATTTTAATGGTTTAATTTTCTGTTTAAAGGATAATGTAATGTTTGGCATGTCTTCAAAGTTTATTTCCTTCTTTTTTAAATCCTAGAGTGATTTTTTAAATAATTACATTGCTTCTTTCAATTTTCCTAACATACCGCATTAAGCCTTAATAACATATTATTGTTATACAGATAACTAATACGCTATAGAAAAATGAAATAAAAGTAAAATTTTAATATGTTTTTGCAAAAAAGTATTTAAAAAATTTCTTGGAAATGTTAAAATTTCCAGCATTTAAATGCAACTCCCCTTCGACGTAATTTATAGCTGGCATAACAATCGGCAGAATTGGAACTTTGGGTTTTTCAAATAAGCGTTTAAAAAAAGTTGGGAGTAGGTGGGGGAGGTTCTCAAATATCAATTAAAATTTGATATTTTTATTGCTAATAGACAACAAAATCACAAACATTTCTGTTTTTTTTTAAAAAAATGCCCTTGAAAATCTATTATGCATTATTATTAATATTAATAATAATTCATACTGATAATTGCTAATAACAATTCAGACAAGTTGACATAATTTGGCATTTAAAAATGAATGCAATTTGTCTAATAAGGAGATACAAAAATGAATAGATAAAACATTTAATTTATTACATAAATCAAAATAGCTTTTTAAAGAGTCCTACATCATACTTTTATAGAGCCTTATTATCTTATACTTTACCTTTAAAAAAAAAAGATAGTATCTTATACCTTAACTATAATGATATTTTTTAAAATACGTCACAGAGATTAGAACTCAAGATCTCCTTTTTCAATAAATTTGGGGAAACAAATACAAAAAGCAACAACAAAAGAGTATTAGTTTAGTTAGGAATAGTAGTCTTTATTTAGTTGTTCATGATCAGTCAGATATAAAGGGTGATTTCTGGACTCTTAAAGATAATAAAATAATAATAATATTCAATCATTCGGTATTCAGTAGGTTGCAAATTACTGATCTTCGTAAGGAAACTATATTTTATATGGATATTTCAACACTTTCTTGAAATTTGAATCCGATTGAGCATATTAGAATGCTCTAAGAGAAGGGTGCGACCACCGAGGTTCTCGAGCCACATGAAGCTCTTTGCGATGGTGATTGCGATCCTTCAGTCTTCTGCTTCTATGAATTATGAAAAAAAAAAAAACTATGCCTACTAAAAATGTATCCCTTTCTCTTTTTACTTCACAATTATTTAGTGAGAACATTACCTATATCTACTCAATTTTTTTTTCATTTGTCCGGCTTACGATAATTATTTAATATCTTTTTTTCCATATTAAGTTATTTTCCATAAAAAATGTATTTTTAAAGCAGTAAAAGTTTAATTTCTCCGGAGAAATTTCGGCATTAAAAGACATACAGTAAGACCCCGCTTAACGCTGTTTCGGTTTAGAGCTCTTTTATTTAAACCCGGAGATTCCCCGAAATTGTAGGTTTCAAAATATGTACATAACATATTCGACAAATGTAGATGTGTTTTCGTTGGAGGGTGCTGTAGACGCATTTTATCATTTGAAACACATTTGTTGAATTATTGTAAATATAAATTTATATAATAGTCAACGATTAATCAGTGACAAATAAATTTTGATCTTTAGTTTTATATGGTGAATAATGAAAAACAAGAAAGAAAGCAACCAGAAAAAGATTTCTCTGAAACTAAATTGCAAGTCATTAGAAGATTAGATTCTGGTGAACGTCAATCTCAAATTAGTGCTGCATTAAATTTGACAACATCAACAAGATGCATTCTTGACAAAAAGACAGAAAATTGGAAACACAGAATAGACTGAATGATCTGAATTGTATTTGTATTGTTTATTGTAATTGTAATTGTATTTGTTTTTATACGTATATATTGTTTTTATTTTAGTAAGAGAAATAAATGTTTGGTTTTATTTTTATTAAAAAAAACACATAATTATTCAATTTAATACCTAACCAATTTTCTATCTATCTTCCCCTATCCCCATTATTTACATGTTAAGATAGCCTCGTTAGCGCTGTTTCGCATTACGCTCTACTTTGATGGAACGAATCCCCCGCGTTAAGCGGGGTCTTACTGTACTTCAAAGTGATTTCCAGCAACACTTACTTATTTTCATAAATGAGTTTGAAAGCATTCGTGATTTTAAACAAAAGATTCATATAAACCACCAACAAAAGTGATAAAAAACATATTCCATATTTTATGACTAGTTTACTAAAAGAATGGTGAAATGACTTTTGTATGGACGAACAACCAAAATAAGTTTTAACTATTAATAAAACATAAAATTCTAGAATTAATCATTTGCGGTATTATTGGTATGGATCATTCTCACGAAGATTGAAATTTAAATTTGCAACATTATGAAGTTTCTTCAATGGTTGTTTTTGCATTGAGCCACAGAAATAAAAATATTTCCCACAGTTCTTAGTTTTTGTAGAAACGTAAAATATTACTTTGCGTTAAATTACATTCAAATATAATACAAGATATCGATTATATAACACGCGAGTCACGATCGTGACCGCTACTTAAGGTAGCAACTACTTTTGGAACCGCGATTTTAAAAAGGCGCATAAATGGATAATTTTCATGATATTTAGTGTCACTTAGATTAGAATACATGTAAAAAATTGTTTTGGAAATTTCAAAAAAGTTTTTTACAATATTTTGACAAAAAAACTTAGAATAACCTTTTTTTTTGGTTTCTTTTTGAAAATGCTTTTTATAATAATATTTTGTTTATATAGCTCAGACTGTGTACAGAGGCTCAACAATGATTTTGAAAATTCACATTTTTTTTAAGTTACCAAATTGAAATAATTATCGGCGTTTTTAAAAAAAATGCTCCCCCTCTGTTGTGAAAACATGGAAAACCCATTTTAAGTTATATTTTAAAAAATTTTTTGACCCTCTTTATAGAGGTCTGAGCTATATATAGGCAAAATATTATTTAATAGAAGCTTTTTTTCTAAAAAGGGAAATATTTTAAAAAATTGGTCATTCAATGTTCGTTGTCAAAATACGAAAATTTAAATTTTTTTACGAATACTATTTTTAAAAACAATTTTATGTACATTTTCAATCTAAGTGACACTAAATATCATAAATTTTGTCCGTTTTGCTTTTGCAAAATCATTTTTCCCGAACGTAGTCGTATCCCTTTAAACCCCCTCCTCCGCGCAAGTATATGCGTATAATTAATTTATGCTCTTTCTATCTGACCCTTTGGTCGTTTAATTGCATTGTTTCACTTAGGTATTGGATCTTATGTCTCAAAAGTTTACCAATCCCTGTTATAAATAAAAGTTTTGTGAATTCCCTCACGCTTGAGCATCTTCCAAACACTAAAAATCAAGCAATACTGCATTTCCAAAAATGTTAAATATCATTAGTTTCTTATAAAGTTTTTCTACCTGAAAACAATTCATGCAAGAATAATTACATAAATTTAAATTGCTTTTATTTTTTTCTTTATTATAAATAAGAATTAAAATAGATTATACAACAAATAGATCAACAAATTCAGAACTATAAGAAGTATAAGTAAGGGGTTATAAAAAAGAGATTTTCTTTTTAAAAGAGGTAATACTAAAAAAATAACAAAAATACACGTTGCGAAGAACAATAGTATTGAAAATGTTTATAGGTTAAAAAGAAATGTTATGTTTTTGAATTTTTTGTGTGTGTTAACATTTCTTATTTTTGAGTCAAAGCTTGTCATAAGAAAATCTGAAAATTGTGCACATTTGTATTTTTACATAAAAATTGTGACTTCCATAATTTAAAGTTAAAAAGAAAGGAATAGGATTTGAAAGCCTAAATAAATAAATAGTAATTTTGTGCCTTTATATACAGAAATTCTAAATATTAATATGAATGGATTAATTATTATGAATATAGCTTTTTCTCTTACGAATGCTTTTTAAATAAAATAAGATTTATGTAAATCATTTCTCTGTAAGAAAATGTTTTCTGAATTTAACAATGATTTCTTCTTGTATCTCTGAATCTGGTAATTTTAAAAATCTGAAGAGAGTAAAAATAAACTAAATAGAGAGTTTTGTAATAATAAATTTTTTTTACTAATTTTACATATTTATCAACCAAAATATTAAGTATTGGAGGATGAAAGGAAGAATTCTGTATTTTTATTGAATTTTCAAAGTTATAATGGAGCTTTGAAATTAAAATAACTAAGGATAGTAGAATAATACGTGTATAGATGGCGCCACCTGTAAATGAAATAAAAGGACACACATTCCTTGAGAATAAAAGAAAATTTTTAATTTTTTTTTTTCTTCATGATTTATTATTAGAATAACCGTCATTTTGTGTGTGTGTATTGATAAAGTAGGTATAACATCGATATAAAATTTGTATCTGTGTTTTTATTCTGCTTTATTGGGAATAAATGTCTCCGTTTTGAATGGTTGAGTTTATTTGACCATTATTTGTCTTTTGGAGATTTTTATGATATGAAGTCATGAATTTTGCTTGATATTTATTGTAATCAGGTTGTGGTTTAAGTTTCATTATTTTTTTTAATATTTTTGTGGAATCAATAATTTACAATTTCTTCGGGGGAATTTCATGTTTCCCTTTTTATAAAAAAAAGGGGTAAGGTTGTGTTTTTTTGAGAATTCTATAAATTTTAGTATTATGAACTGAATGAATTAGTTGAATTGAAGTTTAGATTTATAAAAAGAGAGAGATAATTGAGGATAATATTAAATATTTATTAGAATTTTTTAAAGAATTCTCGGATAAATTTTTCAATTGTAATTTTGGGCACCTTTAAAGGTTACAAATCTTGGATCTGTTTTGGTAAAAATTACATTATTATTCGTGGTATTTACAATAAACAGATAATGATTTATTCGTTTAAAAAAATTTAATTTTTTGTATTTTTGAACATTTGAAATTTATATCTGAGGAATATTGATAAGATATATCTTTGAATACCTTTCCAATATTCGTTGTGTTATTAATCTTTTCAAAACGAACGTTACTAATTTTGATAAATTATTAAAATCTTTTTTACAAGATCTTAGAACTAATCTAAAATACAACGCTAATATAAAAATCTATTAAAAATTTCCATAGCTATTTAAAATACAATGAATGTCACTATATACATTGTTATTATTTTTAAATATTTTTAATTCCTTACATTGTATATCAATGACATAATAAATGTTCTATTCGAAAATTATCATAATTATAGCCTAAATAGTGTTATAAAGTTTCAAGATTATAACACTCTCATTAATTTAGCTTTCAAAGGAAATTATATTATAATATGAATGATAAAATATATAAACAAATTAAAACTTTATCACAATGTGCTCTTGTTATCAGTAATTTAAATAATTTATACTTACATTTCTTTAAGAATAATACTTTGAAAAGGGGCTTTATTTTAACCAATTTTTAGGTTGTGTATTCTCCCTTGAGAAATGGAGAAACATTTGAAAATAATATATTCCTGAATGATGTGGAAAGCGAGGAATGAATGAACTATGCATTTGAAATTAACATTGAATGATTTCTGCCATTTACTCTAAGACATGGACTGGTTTCGGCAATCAGAAAGATTTTTTTTCCATATTAACAAAGCTCAAAAAATTCAGGTGCTACATACAGACCGTTGTATACTTTTCTTTACTTTTATACTCAATTAGTGTTCCTTAGTGCTGACCCATCGGTTGTTCACTCTCACCAGACCTTCTGATGCACGTCATATCCTTTCCTTCAGACACAAGTAATGTTTTTGTAAAATTTTTTTTTTTTGTAATTATTAAGATATAAATACAGTAATTTGTTCTATATTACATTTGAAGACAAGTGCTATATTTAGAGAAATGACTAAAGCAGAAAAGGTCAACGCGCGTTCCGTATGTGGCCCGCCAAGTTCAAAACTTTTGTTTCTCGTTGTGTGTGAGTATATATGAGAAAAAAAAAGTTAAATAAATTGAAATTTGAAAACGCAACTATTATAATATGCATGTAGGACTGTAAACTCATGTTCAAATATTCACGAATGGGACTTCCAGATATCCAAGAAAGCCAAATATTATGAAAAAATCGGTTTCGCTAGTCAACTATGATTATTGGTTCTTATATACAGGATGTGCCGGCTGGGTAGCGGGGTTTTTTGAGTTGTTTCGACCCCGGGCCCCCGTCCGTGGATTTTTATGATGCAGAAAATCGACAGCGGCTATGTCGTATGATTATATGCCATTAAAACCCTAAGTGCCGTTTGTTTTGGAAAATCTCGGCAAATATAAATTTGGAAAATTTCTGTTAAAACCCCCGGTTTCTCCCTCTAGGGTGGGAAACGGGTCAAAATTACCCCCGCGATTGGTATCCGCCTATAGGGGACCACACTAAAAGGTGAAATCAGTTTTGGGGGGGAACTAGGCGTTTGGTTAATGATCCCTTCACGACCATTTTAAAATTTTATATATATATATTCACCAGTGGGAATTATTATATATATATATATATATATATATATATATATATATGTGATTCTTGTTAGTAGAGAATTGACCATATAATATATATATATATATATGTATAAAAGATGCTAATTCGGTCGAAAAATTCCCCCTGGTGAAAATAGGCGCACAAAGGGGGACAAATCAAAGAACATGGAGTCGGAACCCCCTTTGTTGGCAAAAAACGCGATAATTGTAGCCGTCGTCAGGACTATGAGCCAGACTGGGGGTGATCAAGGTGGTAAAGGGTTTCAGAAACTGCTCATGAAATTTTTTTTTCTTTTCCAAGATTGGACAGGGAGTATCGGCCATTGCACACCACAATGTGTGGTTAAAGCACGATGATGCACCAGCACATTTTTTTGATTGGGGGCGAACCATTTTAGGCTACATATTTTAAAGTGGATTGAACACGGTGGACCTGTTTCTTGGCCTTCACGCTTTCTTATAAACCCAGATTTTTTTTTCACCCCCTGAAATCACTTGTGTAGGAGGCGCCGGTGGTTAGTGGGAGGGTCCCGACCATCACCGCGCTTCAGCTAACATCGTCACCACAAAGGGGTTTTTTTAAATACGTCCGATAACCTTTGTCCGTCGGTGTCTGCTGGGATATGACCACAAGTAATTTTAAACAACTACTGGACAAAACCCCTTGTCGTTGCATTTTGGGTCGTTGTGATTTCATTGCTGGGATTGTAAAAATTTTTGGTCTAATTTTCCCCTTTTTTTCCACTGCACATCCACCCTTCATAAATTTTTTTTCGAATTTCTAAAAAATTAAAAATGTTTTTAAAATTTTTACATGATTTTTCGTTCCCATGCGTTGTTTTCACCTCTAATTCGTCGGTCGAATTGGCAAAAAAACTTTTTTTAAATGTTTTTTTTATATATGTTACCGGCAAAATATAAATCCGGATTCATAGAATTAGGCTTTTATGAATACATTTTTAGCAAAAATAGGAAAAAAGAGAATTATTTCAAATTTTGCCCGGATTGGGTTTAGAAGCTAAAGTGTTTTGGCAAGTATAAAATGAGGTCGATAAGGTTACTATATCAATGACGTACATTTTTAGAAAAAACAAAAAGTTTTTTTGAAAAAAATGAGAATGGCATTAAAAATTATTCAAAATATGTAAAAAGGGAAAAAAAAGTTGTACCAAAAAAAATTTATGTCTTTTTTATTAAGGAAAACAAAATTTTCAAATAAAAAATAAGAACTTAAAATTTATCTACTTATTGCAACATGGTAGGCTTGAACGGCATTTTGAATCACATTTATTTTATTTTTTAAGCAAAGACCATTCTTATTCTTTCAAATTTTTTTATAATTCCTTTTGAACATATTCTGGAGATGTTTGTCAAATAAGGTCTATTACAAATTTATGAAGTTCATTCAAAATTTGACAAATTTATTGAGTAGTGCTGAGTGCCACTGATAATTGTAACGTGTGCCATAGGTTGCCTACCCCTGCTATAGACCGATTCCTTCTCCAACACTACAAGTTGCTTCTCCATTTTCATGCAGCACAGGAAAAAACCAATTTTTTGCTGAAAAAGTTTAAGTAAAATTGAGTATTTTGACACTCCAAACAAACCCCAATGTGCAACTGACAAATTCTGAGCCTGAGACCCACGTTAAAAGTCTCGTGCCTTGCCACGCAATATTCGAAAGGAATCGGAGATATATTTCATACTTTGCCGGTTTCTCATTAGACATTCTATAGAATGCCTAGGCAATGTGTGAAATAAGAATTATTTCATACATTACCGGCTAGTTTTAGGCATTCGACCAAGACCTACTGTGCTCATCTTAGTTTTCATGACCTTGGGCACTGAGATGCATGAGCAAATGTTCTGGTCTTGTAGTCAGTCTGACGTGAAACCTTCAGCGTTAGTTCCTAGGCAAACTTGGTGCTCATTTATTGGTCCATTGAAGGGATGAAAGGCTGAGTCGACTTTGCTCAGCCTTGGTTTATTTTTCAGTATATATATACAGATGGGTGACAAAATAATACGAACACCGCGAAAATGGCATGGCCCATTTCAAAGACGCACAGCGCGCATGTCATTTTGCGTTGCAGTCCGCCGCCTAGCGGATTCGAAGGTATCAGTCCCCTCAACAGCCTGCAATAGGTGTTGCACGCGTCTATTGTAATTTCTAAAAAACGCAATAATGACGGACCTGTCAGAGTTCAAAAAAGGTATGATTGTTGAATGAGGTGCGCTGGTTGCTCGGTGACGGAAACAGCTAATTATTAGGGCGTGAAGAAGTACTGTATCTGCCGTTATGACAGCATACAAGAAGTGCGGGAATGTGGCGTCTGGCAAGCACAACAGTGGACGGAAAAGAAAGCTTACCGAGAGGGATAAAAGAGTCTTAACCAGCATAGTGGCCCGAAAGCGCAAGCAATCGCTATCCCAAATAACGTCTGAGGTGAATAGTCATCTTCGTAACCCTATTTCAGCAAGAACGTCCAAAGGGAACTGCATGCTTCGAACTTGTATGGAAGAGTTGCAATTCGTAAACCTTGGTAACAGCACGTCATGTTTTACAGCGACGCCAGTGGTGTAGAACACACAGACAGTGGACCTCACAACAGTGGCAACAAGTCATCTGGTCGGATGAATCAACGTTCTCCCTATTCCAGACCACGGACGAGTTTATGTGTGGAGAACACCCAAAGAAGCATTTGCTCCTGAATGCATCATGCCGACTGTGAAGCATGGAGGTGGGTCCCTTATGGATGGAGGGCGATATTTTGGGTGGTCTTGGGCCACTTGTTACTCTCATGGAAGGGTTAAACGCCCCCCTATTTTCGATATCCTGGGGACCCAGGTGCATCCATTTGCCCAAAATTTTTATTTCTCGGAGAATGCCCATTTTATAAAAGACGACAACGCTCCTATCCACAGAGCAAAAAATCGTGAAAGAATGGTTTGCAGAGCATGGGGGGGACGTGGGCCCTTCTTTTTTGGGCCCCCTCAGTCACCTGATTTAAAAAAATTTATTGAATTTTGGGGGGATATTTGGAGTCAAAACTCCGTGCCCCGTTTCCCCCCACCCATCTACGATTTCGGCATTAGAGACCGCTCTCCACGAAGAAGGGCTTCATATTCCTTTAAAAAAGTTGTTCATTGACCCTATGCGCCCATCCCACGTCGCATACAGTCTGTAATTCAGTAAAAGGGGGGTCCAACTCCTATTAAAAAAGCATTTCCCCCTCTTTCATAGGTTTGTATTATTTTGTCACCCATGTGTTTTTATTGTGTGTGTGTGTGCGGGGCTTTAAAAAATTTTTTAATTGTCAATATCATTAAAAATTTTTATTCATTAAATTTTTATTTCCTCTTATCAAAATACAGTTCAATTATTTATAGTAATACTCTTAATTAGGGGCACTTTTCTTAAGAAACTGAAAAATCTGTTTGTTCCCGGCCCAAATTTTAAAATAAAACCATAATTTAATTTTTAAAACTTATTAAGAAAACTCTATTTAAGGAATACTGAGAAAAAAATTGAAAAAAAGATATAAAAAGGGAGAAAAAAAAATAGGAAAAAAAATCTCTTTCGTTATTTAAAAATTTTTTAGGTTTAAAAAAGACAAGTTTGCCCTTTTTGTGAAAAGGACTGCATACTATCCACTAAATATATACTTTTTTACATAATAAATGTGAAATATTTTTATTACATAATGAATCTATCTAACCGCGAAAGAGGAAAAGGAGAGAGGAAGAAAGTACAATTCTAATCTTTTCAGCACCTCGTTTTTAGATAAAACGGAATTTATAATGAAGGAATTCCCCGTCATGTTGACGCACATTTTTCATCGGATTAAGGTTAGAATTAAAAATACTTACTTTTGAAATCTGAATTCTTTTAGGGTAGGTATTTCCCCCATTTAGTTAAACAAATTTTTGGGTTTGGTTTTGGTTTTGCAGAAAAAGGGGGGGGCCAAAAAAGGGAAAAAGAAAAAAAGGAATGGGGTGGTTTGGGGGGGTATGGATTTCTATGTGGATAAAAAATAATTTCCTTTTTTATTTTTTGTTATTGTTAGGGTTTTTTAATTTCCGAAATGCAGTTTTTGTTGGGGTGTCCCTTTTTACATATGTTATTAAACAGGGTTTTTAAAAGGGGGAAAAAGTTAAACATTAAAATGAAACAAGTAATATAAATTTTTTTTTTTAACTCACTTCCTACTTAGATCAAAAAATTTTATTTTAGCTGTTTTTTAAATAGTTGGATATACATATGGCGTCACAACATTAAGTGGTGATTAATTTTTTTAAAATATCACTAAAGTATGTATTGTTTTCCAAAACAATTGCGTATATAAAAAATTCAGTTCAACTGAATGCTTTAAAAAAGAGAGAAAAAACCTTTTCAAGTTTTGACACAAGTTGCCAAAAGGGTCGCTAAGTCGCTAAAAAGGAAACCAACGTGGCTGTATCTGTAATTCTTTCAATAATAAGCTTTCAATAATTATTTTTAAATTTTAATTAAATTTTTGAATTTTTTCCCACAAAAAAATAGTGTATAGAAAATTTCAGCTCAAATGACCTTAAAAAGTGGAAAAAAAATTTCTTCAAGTTTTGACACAAGTCGCCAAAAGGGTCGCTAAAAATGATGCCAACGTGGCATTTTTAATTTTTAAATAACTAGTTTTAATCAATTAAATTATTAATTATAATTAAATTAATATTGTCATCCAAAAAAAATCATGTATATAAAACTTCAGCTCAATTTAGTGCTTTAAAACATTTTTTGGGTTAAAACCACCAGGATAAAAAAAATATAAAAAATAAATATATAGAGAGAGGGCTAATAGTAGGAATTGAAAAAAAAGATTATAATGTTGCAAAAGTTTTATATATAGTTCTAGATTTATATAAGTAATTTAATTTTTTCTTTTAATTATAAATGAAATTATTATTTATTAGAAATAAAAAAAAAGGAAATAAGTAAAAACAAATAAATTTGTACTAAAGTATGGAAAAAAACTATTTACATATTTATTTTTAAAATTTGCTATGATCAATTTTTTAATTAATTTCCCAGTGATAATCTTTTAGTGGGATAAAATGTCTGTTTTGGGGGGGGGGGGCTTTTTAAAGGGGGATATTACCGTTTTAAAAGTTTTTAATTTTCAGTCGTATGTTTAGTTTTAATTTTTGGTTTTCGTATTTTTTTTTTAAATTTTCAAAGTATTTCTTTATTTTGAAATTAGCTTACCATCATATAAATAAAATTTTTTACGAAGCAAAAAAAAAAAACTTATAGCCATCTTGGAAAACATACAAAAAGTGATTGGGATGCATGTATTAAAAGTAAAAATCACAGCTTTTTTTC
>BMAV01021486.1:0-32296 GCA_019973955.1 Trichonephila inaurata madagascariensis
ATTGATCACTAAGCTAGCCATAATCAAACAAATTTATTATTATCCAATTATATTGAACAAAGCAAGTCTTACTATAGGAAGGCAATCAGGAGTGATATAACGTATCCCTAAATTCTATGTAAATAAGCGCCTATAGAATCCTAACCACTTATCCTTAAACAAAGTTATCCTATGAATCTTAATCTTCCTTAATTTCTTTAACTCGCTAAATCCCGTTCTATAATAACGCCTCTAAGTTTAATTCCTCACCATCAGCTGACGGCGTTCAGCATCTCAGCCTCCTGCTCCTTGCGATTACCAAACCTTCACTATATATCTACTAAATAATCTGAATATCACAGTTTCTTCTTGAAGGAATTGGCTGTGAAATAACTCAATTCTGGCCCCAAAGATTCCCCCCAAGAGGATTAGTATGAAAAACACGGTAAAGCCCCGTCACAATTGTAAGATGTTACTTTTAGCAGAATGCGTGCTGACTTGGAGTCATCTGCCAAACGGTTTCTAAGAGAATCTTTAATGTTATTCATCTCTGAAAATAGCAACTCCCAAGCTTAGGTAGTTGAAAATTTGGTTAAAATGGTATAATCCAGCTTCAAATATTTAAATGTGTTTGGAATCAAATCCCGCCACTCCGCGACCGAACCCTCGCGTTTATTCGTAGTACTTTATAGTGAGTTTTGCTATTTTGAACGTTGGAGTGCCCTAAATATTGTTGAGCGTGGCACATGTGGCACGCTTGTCATTGGTTTGCCATCCCTGCACTAGGGATTAAGCTCCTGACACGTTGCCGCCTACAATGATAGAACCATAACAGCTATCAGAACCATATCATGGCCTCCGATGGTTAAGGGCAATAGAAAATTAAATGTTCGTCGGTCTGTTTCTCAAGAAACTCTTTGGAGTTTCATTATACAAAATACTTATTCACATATACGTAGGATGAAATAAACACAGAACCAATTTTCTGGGCGTGCATATTGTTAAAGATGGATTCCAGTTTTCTCGCATATGCAAAGCTTAAAAACCTATTTATTTATACACTTTATCAACTATATCTTGTGTGCAAAAAAAAAATAAATAAATAAATAAATAAAAATAAAAAAAAATTAATAGATAAATAAATGAACTATGAAATATAGAGTGTTCCAAAAATAACGATTCTTTTTTTGAAAACACTAATGTGTTGATTTCTTTCCCAGGCGCTTGAAAAATGCTCTCCTCAGAAGAAAGAATAGCCATTGTTTCCTGGTAACTGGGTGGTAAAACATATGAAGAGGTGTATCTGCTGTCAGTTGGAAAACAGCCACCAAAAGGGACAATATCAGGCTACTTTTGAACAAATCCAGGTAAAGTTTCTCGAGTGGCTTCAGGCGTTGAAAAAGTCGC
Source organism: Trichonephila inaurata madagascariensis (assembly GCA_019973955.1). Classification (NCBI taxonomy): domain Eukaryota; kingdom Metazoa; phylum Arthropoda; class Arachnida; order Araneae; family Nephilidae; genus Trichonephila; species Trichonephila inaurata. The sequence continues at coordinate 1,387 of BMAV01021486.1, forward strand.
CAGGGACGTTTTTCATCCCAACGTTTGGGAATTGACTGATTTGTTCCCACAGCGGAGAACGGTCCTTGATGGTGGCTGTTTTCGTATTTTTGCTGGTACAGCTGACACACGACTTCCGGGAGACGAGGGTTATTCTTTCTTCTAAGGCAGGGGTACTCAAACTTTTTCTGCCTTAGATAAATATTTCAAGCTGGCCGCAACATGAGGATAGTAAAAAACCCTATAAGAACAAAGCAACATTGGACAAAGTAAAATTTACCAAAATAAAATAAAATTCATTTTTCAGAGCTTTTATTTTAATATTATATTAACCTCTCCATAAAAAACATAAAAGATATTTACTTTTATTAATTTTTTACTGACTTTTGGGATAATTTCGATTTCCCACTATCCATGACCAAGCGCCTTGTCTTCATTATACAATAAAAAAGGATATTGATAGAAACATTGATAGATTTGATTGCTTGATTGGTAGAACTCAACGCTTAATTCGTAATACACTGTTCTTAAATAACTGAATTTCTTAGGGCAATAGGACATGACCGAGCCACTCAGAAAAGCCTGGTGGGCCACATGCGGCTCGCAGGCCACAGGTTGAGTATCATGTTCTAAGGAGAACATTTCTTCAAACACCAGTGAAGGAAATCAACACATTAGTGTTTTCATGGAAATGAATCGTTATTTTTGGAACACCTTGTATCTATAAAAATGTTCATAAATGCAAGAAATAAATATGGAACTCTCTCCCTTCTCAAATGAATTTTTAAAAATATTGAAATTGACAGCACTATTGGTTTAAAATTCGGAGAGTTCCAGATAGGACCTCTGAAGGAGGGAAGGGGAGGGGTGTTGTCATTCGTTAGTTTAACTATTAGATAATCAGCCATCAGTATTTTATCGCTGGTAAATTTCTAAACTGGCAACGAAGAAATAAATACGGATTTTCACTCTAGAGGTTACCACTGGCATAGCTAGTCCTGAGTGAGCCAAAATTCCTTGGGGGCCCTTTTTGGGGAAATTAATAAGAATGATCACAGATTAATAAAACTTACTTGAAAGTGTCTAAATGTTACACATGTTGGGCCCTTTTAGTTTGGGCGATCCCATATCAATGATATGGCGGTAGCTATGTTCCTGGTGGTTGTTTTGATTCTACTATATATGTGCACAAAATATTGAAACAAATACTGCTTCAGTTATTTGTGGTAAACCCGTTTATAAAACAATGTAACATGACAAAAAATAAATGATAAACAAAATTATTTACTACCTGTTTACTCATCATAAATGACATCTGAAGAGTGCAACAAAAATTTACATCTTGTTTACAAGCTTTTCTTTTAAAATAATCTATTTTTTATTTAAATATTACCAAGCCAAAAGTGAACTCACCAAAAGATTAAAAACATAGCCCAATTATTCCAAAAATTTGGTTTAAAATCGTCATTTATTCTGAAATAGTTTATTTAAATTTATATAATTCCAGTTGTTAACATTTATCATTTAAAAATACAGTATTTGTAAGTATATTCTGGGATGAATCAGAATGTAAAAGTTTTGTTCTTGAGCCTTTATGTCAATAAACTGAAGCTAAAATAAAGAAAAAACTTAACAGAGAAAGAGAGAAAGAGAGAGATGTAATTTTAATTTACCTTTAGTATCTAAAAATATTCCAAGTTTGAGGTTCAATAATCCTTAATTGAAGGGACAGTGCAATAATATCCTAATTTTAAAAAATAACAAAAACGAAATATCAATGCATGGAATACTAACGATTAATAAAAGATAATTAAGAACGTTCACACCGAAAATTATCAGCCTGACCTACCTCTTAACAGATAGGAAAGCATTCTTTTAATTTCTTTTGAAATTTCACTTTCTGGCAGTGACCGATGACAGCATGTTTCATTTTTGCTCTCAAAGACGTGGGAATTATTCGAATTTAAAAATTAATAAAAAAAAACCCTTCGGATTATTCCTAAGTTGAAGGCCTCACTCGTAGTAAGATCCAGAACTGTCAATTTGAATATGTGGCAACACTCCAAAACAAAGACATTTTTTTCCCTCTCTTCTTCTGTACCCTTCGAACTTTTCCGCCAAGGTCTTTCGGTGGAACATTTCCACGTGGAAAGAGGCGAACCTTATCAGGGTACGATTACGAGGGGACTGGTTAATAGTTTCTTAGCACGTTCTTAATCTGAAGTGAATACCTAATCAACCCCTTAGAATAAAAGAAGAGACAATATTTTAGACAGAATGAATAAATTCTCGCACAAGGACAAATAGGCCTAACAGTTCGAATGGAACACTGTTCGAAAACCAGTTTCGAATTTTCTTTTACCTTTATCAACTACAAAGGATCTTGGAACTAAATGTCTTATTGCTCTGTATAATTCATAAATAGAATAATTACCCTTTACATTTCCCCCTCCGACATTTTTCTTTAAAAAAGTTTTCAGTTGGGAAATCTGGTAGTAGGCAGAAGACAATGTCGCTGCGGGCGATGTTTTGATTTGCTGGTTTAGAACATGGCAGATACGTTACTTTACGGTTTGGTGACGGAAATAAAAAAAATGGTAAAAAATAGAACTGGCTTAGATTTTAGAGAGCTTTATGAGTGGGATTTTTTATGGATATTACTATTTCAAGTTTTGTTCCAAGGTCTTTTTGAATTTTAGGGTAACTATAAAATGGTGGAGTAGATCTTCGGAAGTCACTATCCACTTGGCAACGTGTGGTTAGATCTATCTGTCTTTGCTTCAACATGCAATACCTGGTAAGATCATTGTCTCCCTATATAATAGTCTTAAGAATCTCTTTCCTGTACTTATTGTATCACAGCTCATATATAAGTTTTATCTTGTGATACTTTTTAATATCGCTTTTAAACTGTGTCTATTTGGTCCCAAATTCGAACAATGTCTTATTCTTCTTTATTAATTTAAAACTTTTTAACTTTTTACTCTGATTCTAGATACTTCGAATTCTATAACGGTTTATTTGATGACGCTCAGTTAATGATGGCTCACAATTTTAAAATGTGTTTCGAACAGTTCATAACAAGCTTTAAAACATTCCATTCTTCTATGAAAAATTTTAAAGGAAAAGTAAAATTAATAATAATAATTCCACGATTGAAAAATGCTATTCTTTAATTAATAACAATTTTTTAAGGGTATTATCTACTGTTTTGTATGCTTATATTTAAGTAGCCCTTAATTTCGACCAATATGTGTTTTGAGACAGAGCCAAGACTGTATCGTTTTGCAGAACTTTCAATAGTTCCAATCTCTTACAATAATTCTATAGTTCTTGCTTCTAAATAATTATTCTTGTAAATTTTAACCAAAGATGGCTAATACTGAAAGAAATTTAACTTGTAATAACTTGTAAAATTTACAACATTCAAGATTTTATGGTAAACGCAGCTACAGAAATATAAAAAGATAATAATAAAGAATCAAATTTTTCAGCACAATTCCTACTTAATTCTAGTTTACGATAGGTATCCTTTAAAAGTTGAAGAGATTATTACTAAAATTCCGAGGAATTTGTTATGTTTTAGAGTTAATTCTTTTAACAATAATTTCATAAGCAACGAATTGCCTTTGAACAGTTTTTTGGACTGTTGAGAATATCAACCGAATACAGCCATTTTGTTTTTAATATAGTTTAATAATGATTTTTATGCAAGTAATTTATGATCATAGATCTTTGAACCTTGGGAAAATTTTGACAACTGCTTGTCTAAAAGTAAAAACGCTTAAAAAAAATTTTTGTAGCAATTTATTTGAATATTGAAATATCGTGCAAAGTTTCATATTTTCATTCAACCGATCTCGCTCTAACACTGCAAGCTCATAATTCTGTAGTGTTTCTCATTTAGTTTTTGAATTCCAAAAATCATAGCGAACAAGAATAATGTATAATTTAGTAGGGTCAAAGAGTTCTAAAAAGTAATGCAGTATATACAGAAGAATATATATTATGCCTTTTGTCAAATAATGTATAATAATTATACATAAATAAATTGAATTTTTATGCTTTAACTATAATTTTATATCCAGTTTGAAAATGTAATATTGACAAATTTAATTCAACTTATTAAATCTGGCAACTCTATATATATAGCCACAGATTCTTAGTAATCCCTACTAAAGGGAATTTTAAGTATGTATTTCCTATCCAATGGGGAATTCAAACAGTTAAGAACAAAGTAATGAAATATTTCGCTCGGAATAGTGGTAACGATAATTCTTGTTCCGATTCATTTTTGTTGAATCGATTACTGTATGTTATGTTATTGTATGCTTTTGTATTATTATTTTTTTTTTAGCAGTTCTATATATTTAATAGTTTCTCGTTTCTCTCGTGAGACAATGGAAGGCAAATTTAAAATTATTATTTTTGATTAAATACGCAAAAAATGCGAGAAAAAATTTTATATTCAAAAAACTGCAATAATATGCACGGGGCTGTTTATATGATAAAATGCATATTTATAATATAATTATGTAGTATAATTAATTTTGAAAAATTTTTGACTCTACATAATTTGTGTTTTTATGCAGACTTAGTTTCAAGAAACAAATTGCTTGAATCATATTTTAAGTTACAACGCGAAGTTTCCAATATTTTCGAAGATTTAATTCAAACTAAACTAAAAGTCATCTTAAAGTGTACTTCTTCCACAAAAATATTCGCAAGTTAAATGTAAAAAATGGCAAAAATTTCAAATTTTAGTAATTGAATCATATTAAACAAATATCCCGTGAAATTAAATTAATAATTCTTTATCAGATTGGAAAACTGCAAGACACATTTTAGAACTTTTATAAGTATTCAAGTAATTCTAAATTGTTATTTTTAGTATCATTTAACTTATAAATCTCATCCGAAAAATATTTGAATTAACTCTCTTTTAATTGATGTTTGAAATTTTAATCCAATAAAAGAATAAAATTGTAAAAATAAAAATTAGTTTATAAGAACCTAAAATGTACTGGTAATTTCCTCTAAATTTGTTCCTATTAGTTGCAAAATTTTCTTAAAAATTTATATACACATTAATAAAGCAATTAAATTCATTTGCCTAAGAATATTAACAAGTGTTTATAGTTTATTTAATAAATACGGTAGCTGTTTTAACCAGCAAAATTGCTAGCTTAAATATAAATTCTCCGTAAAACTAATACATTTTTTGTAAAATGCACGAATTATTAATGTTTATCACCGGTCAAGTTTTTAGGATGCTTAGAAAATTCAATATTTAGTGAATACCAAGAAGTTCATTTCTGATTTATTATTTATCACTATATAAAACATGTAATGAAAATTAGCAAAATAACATGTATTCACGCAAAATGATTCAGTCTCAGAAATTTTACATATTTTTAAAAATAAATTATTTTCTAAAAGAGAACTTAGCTATTGCTTCGTATAAAAATTTTAATTTCGAATTAAAATTCTAATCGTAAAATAAACGTAAGATTAATATAAAATCATTAACCCATTTATTAAAGAAAGCCTTTAGAAAATTTTCAAATATCTCGTAACTTAACAGTCAGCAAGTGAATTTAAAAACATAGATACATATATGTTGTTGAGAGAGAGACCACATTTTCGCCAAATAAAGTAATACTTTGCCAATATAATAGTCATATCTAATTACAACTGTCGGATTCATATAAATAGGATCCATTTGCGATTTTCTTGATTGTAATTAGGGACTTTTGGCTACCAAAATGTACATACTTGGCTAGAATTGTGCCAATTCTTTGATGGTCGGTGGGATTTTACACATGCACCAAAACGTATCGTTTGATCAGGAATCCATTTATTAATTAATCTCTCATTACCTTTTGTAATAAAACATAGTTTCTTGACATTTTATGACTTCCTAATGCAAAATTATTGTATAAGTCCAGAATGAGGCCGTGATCACCAACAAGTGCTTAAAACTAGCAAACCAGTCCCTCAGATTTTCAAACTTACTTTTTTTCATTAAAAAGAGGGAGGTACGAATACAGGTGTCGTTTTCGTCACTTACCCGAGGTTCGTCGCCAATAGCTTCTAGTGGGACGTTAATATAATTCTCATTCTATTCGTTACAAATTATCTTCTCAGATATGTAGTTCGATGTGTTTTTAATATTTCCTATTTTTCTTTCAGATTGTTTTGTTTTTGGCCGCTACGGCTACCGCCCTTGACTACGGTCACTCCTACTCTTCCTACCCCTACTCCTATGGAGGATACTACGGCCATGGAGGATACGGCCATGGAGGATACGGCAGTGGACTCTACGGTTCTTCCTACGGCCTTGCAGGATACGGTAGTGGACTGTACGGTGCCTCTTACTCCTACGCTCCCAAGTAGGTTATTTTGCTTATTAGCACCTTATCTTTGCAAAAACAAAAGATCTTCAGATCTACAGAAAGTAGATCACCTGAATAATCACACATAATGTCTGTTTGGTGGCAGAGAAAGCATGCCTCCCCCTTATCTCAAAAGCCCTAAGTTGCATGTGTTTTTCCCCCGGTATATGGCATGTAAAAGATCCCTTGAGTATCAGTTTGGTTCTGGTACTCTTGAGAAAATTAAATCACGTCCAATATTTTAGCATCCAATGAGAGCTTGAATTGAAAATATTCAAGTGTCAAAAATTTGGTAGTTGGAGTTGCCACTAAATGGTGCCGCTAACGAAATTGCCTCAGTTTTGAAACTTTCAGTGCCTAAAAAGGCTTCTCTGCCAAAATGCAGCCCATTTGAAAAGAAAAATAATTGCCTTTAACTGTTTATTTCTTTTTTACATGACTGCTTCTTGAGGCATTAAGCGACACATTCACACTCTCACGCTTTAACATGACTGTAATATTCTTTCATAGATCTCAACTGAAACACTATAAAATGGATAACTTTTAATATAAAGAAGGCTATAATGGCTTAACCACTAGCCTGATGTAAGCTTGTCCATTATTGCACAGACCAGCACAGTAAATCTTAATGTTATTAAGTTTTCATAACTTTGTGGAGGAGAATTTAAAATGTTAGATATCTTAGGAAAGAGTTCAGTTTCAGATTAATCCCTCTAGCCATTTATTGTGTAATCTTTGGACATCGTGATACATTGGGGCTCACCCTTTTATACTTAAGGGAAGGGCGGGAGGGGGGGAGTTGCCTCAAAAGACAGTGAGTACGTATTTCTCAAAGAAAAACCCTTCGATATCATGAATTTTTTCAATTCCCCTACAGAAATGTAATTCATTTTAATCAATGTAAGCTTTGTGTGCAGATATATATTGCCTTTTTCATTCAACTAGGAGATACCTCTTTGACATTATTTGTATGCTTTTCGAGGGAGGGGATATTCATTACAGTTTTAAAATACCTGGGGTTTTACAACACTAAGACCTAATCCTTCTTGAGGTAAGATTCTTAAGTAGATTTTTAAGATGATTAAATTTATCTCAAGTCTAAATAATTGTGTTAATAGTAAATCTTAAAACAGATTGATAAAATGCGAGGAAGTTTAATATTACAAAAGTTAAATAACCATAATATGTAAAAACAATGGTGAAAAGTATATTATAATTACAGAAATGTTAAATAGTTCCAAAAAAGTTATTTGTTGTTACAAAAATGTGTATTTCAATATTAAAATTGACACAATTATCTCATTATCTAAAATAAATACAGATTTACTAATTAAATAATAAGGAAACTTAATCTTTATGATGTATCTTTATATTGTTGAAGATATAATATTAAATTTCGTTTGATGAATAGAGCTTATGCTATGTTTCTTGCCAAAGATTAAGTAACTTTTTAATATATAAAAATAAAAAAGCAGCAAAGACATATGTATTTCTTAAAAAAAAATAAAACGCTTCAATATTTTGATACAAATCTTCTCAAGTGTTTTCTTTTTGGGGAAAAGATGTCTACAAGTGTGTGTGTGGATATTTTGTTGCTGTTGTTATTATTATTATTCTGTTTCCTTCTAACTTGTCATTGGGTCATTTGATATTACCTGTGACTGCAATATTAAACAAAATATTTGTATTTGCCAGCCAGAATGATTAAACGTCGAGCTTAAGAATATGTTTAAAATATTTAACAGTTTGATTATTCTTTTTCAAAACTGAATATTCAAAAGTAGGAGCAAAAGAAGAAGAAAAAGACGAGAATTTATGTCTAATGTTATTAAATAATGAATCCACAAAAACATATTTTACATTTTGAACGTAACTTAAAGAGATTTAAAAAAGAATTCAAATTCAACACAGCATTTGTATTGTTTTTAAGTAATTGTTCAGCAATAAAGCGAGTTTGAGAATTAAAAAAATTCTGTGTATATGAGTCAGACTATATTAACTTCAGGTAAAAATATGGGAAGAAGCGAAATTGAATTAGAAAATTATTATTTCTAAATCTAGATAGAAAAAAATCCAGAAGCTTAATCCTAAAACAGTGGTTTTTAAACTGTAGTCCGTGGACCCTTAGGGGTCATCAGTTTTTTTCTACGGGAACCGTTAAAGTCTCTAATTAAATGTTAACGTTTCCCTCTTTTACGGACTCTGAAATACCTCATGGAAAAATAGAAATATGTGCCCTCCTAGACTAAATCACTTAAGTGCTCCCAATGAAAAAATTATGTTGGGGGAGTCAGGGAGGAGTGTTTAAAATCTTGGAGGTCCGCAATGTCAGGCTGATACATAAAAGGATCTCTGGGGATTGAAAGTTTTAAAACCGCTGGTCTAAAACCAGAGAAAACATTGTGGTTTGAAAATTTTCCGTTAAAAACTCGAAATATAGGAAATACAATTTTCTCGTTTAGCTTCACACTTTTTTAGAAGTCTTATTCGTTAAAATCAGGATATATTTATAAAATATTCACATTATTAAAAGTCATTATTTTTCATTTAGAAATTAACTATGGCAAATTTTGGTTATGTGTTTGATACAGTGGTCTTTAGCTATTAGATTCAAAGTTAATCACATAGTTAAAGTACGATCAGTTAGATATAATACAATGAATCGATGTTGGTTTGAAAATCGTATTCTGATACATATAAGTAGTCTAATTTTATGCAGGAAACAATAATTAATCAATAAATAGCTATACTCAGTGACAATATATATGTATGAGTAGGAAAATGTCACCATTAATTACTTATACCATTTTTACTAACTAGACTTCCAAACTATCCTATTAGGGAAATACTTAAAATTTGAAAATGCCAGATTAATAACGACATTTTCAGCATCATTCACATTGCATGCTATGCTAATAATACTTTTGCCAACATCATTCACAAATTCATGTCATGGTACAGAGGGGATAGGATTTTTTTATTTATGTTTTGAAATTTCTACGTTAAAATTTATTAAATGTGCATTATGGCTAACATTTCATTTGTCTCTTTTCCAGCTACTACAGCGGTGGTGCTGCCATTTCTAAATACATTGCCCCTGCTTCATACGCAACCACATATGCAGCTCCAGCTGTAGCCACTTCCTACGCCGCCCCTGCAGCCGTTTCCTACGTGTCCAGACCTGCAACCACATACGTTGCTCCTAAAGTAGCCACCGTAGCAGCTGCACCAGCTGTCTCCTACGTCAGCAAACCAGCTATCTCCTACGCAGCCGCTCCCACCTACGTGGCAGCCGCCCCAAGGATCCAGAAATACATTGCCCCAGCTGCCCCAGCAATCACCTCTTATGCTGCTCCCGCTGTCACCTCCTATGCTGCCCCAGCTGTCACTTCTTACGCTGCCCCAGCTGTCTCCTACGTCAGCAAACCAGCTGTCTCCTACGTTAGCCGACCAGCAGTCGTCGCAGCTGCCCCAAGGATTGAAAAGTACGTAGCCCCTGCTGTCACTTCTTACGCCGCCCCAGCAGTCACTTCTTATGCCGCCCCAGCAGTCACTTCCTACGCCGCCCCCGCCGCTGTAGCCACCGTTGCAGCTGCACCAGCTGCTGCCATCTCCTACACCTCCGCCCCAGTTTCCCGTTACATTAGCGGACACTCCTATGCCTCTCCTGTCTACAGCTATTCCTCGGGCAGCTACCCCTCTTACACCTATTCTTCACCTTCTATCATCAGCCCCTACAGCTATGGCTCATACGGATCCTACGGATCCTATTCCTCCAACCCCTACAGCTACGTCTACAAGAAATGAGGAAAAGATGTAAGTACTCACTTTTTTCACCATTTTGCTTATAGTATTATAAGAGATAAAAATAGTACTAAAACATTTATATAATTCATACAATATAAAAATTAGCATGAGAATATTCACCAAACATTACAGAAGTCATAATTTCTCGGAAAGAAAAATGTAAAAAACATCCCTATGTTAAACGTATCATTTAATGCTAAAACCTCTTGTATTCGTCTATTCACTTTAGAAACCAAAAACACGCTACCAGTAAATGGAACTTAAGTAGTTCTACTTTACGAATTTAATTCTGTAACAAGTTTTTATATTGAAATTCTTACATTTTGGATAAGATAAACGTAGAGCCCCTTTGATATAAATCAGACACTCTTAAATACATGTATAACCACACCATATGAATTCATTCTATGTAAAATGAAAAATTAACTAAGACTTTGATGAAGCTAAGCCTAAATTAACTAACCAAGGGATTGAAAAACTAAACAATCCTGTGAACAAAATCCTAAACAATTTACAAGATGTTATATAATAGAATAATATACAATTAAGCTAAGCCTAAATTAACCAAGTAAATGAAAAATTAGGCAATCCTGTGAATAAAAAAATGAAAAAAAAACAATAGAATAGTGTACAAAAAGTGAAAATTCTGAGAATTCCCGCGAGAGAGTCTTATGTTTTGTACATTATTTTGAGTAATACATTTAGAATTAATTATTTGACATGAAAAATCTTCTAAACCACATGGAATTTTAACAACAACTTATTAATAAACAATGCTAGATGCATTTTTTTCAATCTTTTTGTGAGAAAGGTTTGTGATGTGAATCATTTCCCATCGAGTTCAATTTGTTAAATAGTCAGGTTTAACTGAAGATAGAGTCAGCTCAGCATGTTAAAAAGCAATATGATGCTTCAAAATATAGATAATAAAAACTAAAATGTACCTTTTATATAAATAAAAAGAAAGAAAAAGTATCTTTCAACATGTTTTAAACCACAGTTAATCATTCGCAACCGTTATTTGACCAGTGGAGCTTATTCGTCAATAATATTTGAATTGATAGTACAATAATTTGTAATTTTTTTTCTTACAAACGGGGCTGCAGATTAATAATTACCATTACAGACCTAGTCCATCTCCCTGGAACTGGTATCACTTTTTAGTATAACACCATATCAATAGCCACAATGTATTTTGACGCCAAGTTTCCTCCCCAGAGTGACACCTGAGCTCTGACGAGGTGAAATAGGAAAAACTAGGAATTTAATTTTGCTGGGAGTACCCAGGCCAAACAGACACTCTAAGAATCTTTAGCATCCCACGTAATCATACGACATCGATGTTAGTCGATATTTTGCTACCGGACATGGGCCGAGTTGAACCCGCAAACTTGGGCGTACAAGGCCAGTGCCTAACCAACTACGCAACACAGCCAGCATATAACTTGTAATTTTATAATCTCACTTTTTCTACTATTAGTTTATGTTAAGCATTCTGGAATTCCTGAGCCTATCTACCTATCTTACATCCACAATTAGACTAAAATCAACAAATGATTTGAATGACATTCAAAATTCCGAAATGTAATTCTTTCTTCTCTCTTCCAGGTCGATTGATGCTGGATCTTTTTCTGCTATCTCTCAAGTTCCTTGAAGCATCGAAAGTTTAAAAAAAGCAACTGTTGTTATTCTTCGAAATGTATTAAGTTTTTCATTAGTTAAATAAAAGCTATATATCGTTACTAATATTTCTGTCTTTCTTTCATTCATTGAAATGTAAGCATTTTAGAATAAGAGATCGCAATCAAACTTTTGAGTGATCAGTTTTGAATATTTTAGGAGTGATTCATACAGACTAAAAACTTTTAGAGCGAATTGCTTCAACCCTTCAACCAGTATTAAATTAATGTATTATTATTTCTGAAAGCAAACATACAAGTTCATATATCCATTACTAGTTCAAAAACTTGTATTTGAACTTGAACGAATGAATAGAAAGTGTTTTATTAGCTATTAAATATTTGAACAAGATATATATATATATAGAGAGAGAGAGATAAAGTGAACTAATTGTATGAATTGAAAAAAAAAATTAATAAATAAACCAATGTTGTCAAAAAACAAACAGCAGTGTTTTTAACATAGGAGGATACTTTACAATTCAACTTGTACAAAATAGTCTAAATTTATGCTTAAATATTCTTATATCATCTTACATTCTCATAAAAATCAGTTATTCATTTTCTCTCTCAGTAGCATTAATAATTCCTATCTTTAATCAGTACAATTTAGAATTTTCTTGTGTGTCCAATCATCATTAACCATTTGAAATCCATGAATAAAGTTATTTATCATAACTAAAAATTGAAATTGACTTAAATAAATGCTTTTTAGTTGTAATGAAATTTCAGAGGTCAAAATAATACAACAGAGGAATGGTTTTTAAGGCAACCTTAAGAAACTAATACCTAATATGTAATATTTAAAACCATTGGTAAAAAAAGAAAGAAAATTATTTTAAAGATTTCCTTTTTCAAAAAAATACATATACATTCTAGTTTAATTATTAATACTATAAGAATAAATTTATGTTGCAGATAATTTTCTGAGGTGAAAACTTATTTATAAAATCAAAGAATCTCTTAAGTTTTACGTTTAAATTTTCCAAGCAATCTAGAAATAAAATAATACAGGACTCCAAATCATATGACCGCATTTAAGTAAATTTTCGGACAAAAAAGAAAATGTTGAATTTAAAAAATATTTATCACAATGAATAATAACTTGGATAAATTCCCTCGTATTCCTCTTATATATAACGCTTTTGCATTATTATTCAAATTAATATTAGACATTTATTCCTATAAAGAAACAAATATTAGTTCTTGTAGGATAAATCCTTCAAGCTAAAAGCAAATATGGAATATGAACCGAGCGATAAATAATAAATTCATAAGGAGAAAGAGACTAATATGTATATGTTCTCTTTAAGTAATACTTTTCTTTAAATATGTTATGTGCAGCGTAGTATACGAATAAATAATTATTTGAAATGTGTGTGAAGTACTATTTCATTTTATATAATTGCTTTTTATTTTTCAGATATATTTAACAAACTAATTCGACATTTTGCAATTGTGAAAAAACTTTATATACAATTAAATGCTAGTCAACCTTTTTTACTTTGAGTTTTATTATGATTGCTTTTAGCAGTCTATTCTAAAGATGTTATTTTGTATTTCTTGTCATTATTATATAAATTTCTCCAAAAGTTAAAGTAAAAAAAGATTAAGGTTAGAATTTTTTAGATTTTAAATCAAAATTTAGTAATGTCCTAAAGCGAAAGAAGTGACTTTTGAGGCAACATTAGCGAAATTTATTTTTAAGGCTTTCATATTTGCTTAGTGAAAAAAAAAACTCATGTTGCTCTGTAAATTCAATTAAACATAAATTTCATTAATTTATTGCTCTGAAATAACGTTCGAGAGTTATATTTAAAAGAAGAAAACAATTTTAATATGTTCCTCTGCTGTAAGTAATTTCAACATCAATTGAGTCAAGTTAATTCAAAAATTAAGTAACACGCAAAATTTACTAATGTTTCAAAAAATTCTTGTTTAGAATAATAACAAAAGAAGACAACTTTTTCAATGTAATTCATAATAGCAGACGATTAGACATCCGTAAATAAAGTAAGAAATAAAATAAATTAAAGCAGACGATGATAGTATGAAAACAAAAACAATTTCCACTTAAACAGTTCACAGGACTTAATAGAAAAAATCAGTTGCGAAGAATCTGTATTTTAATTTATTTTTCCTCTGAATTAATTGCTTCGAATAATCGTAAAAACATTATCTAATATATTGTAACTTAAACAAATGTATTCATTTCACTTCTCTTTAACTTTTTTAAAAATTCTAAAAACAGATTTGAATTTAAAACAATGTAAAGCGAAAAATTCCAATGTCACGAGCTTAAGTATAAATTTACTCAATATAATTATACGAAAATTTGATTTTGTTAGCAAAGTTTTAAGCATGCATTTTAAAACGTATCACACCAAAATATCTCTTATGTAATTTTTGAAATCATTTTAAAATTCCTTGACGGGGAAAACTGCTTTTGAGATGTTTTAAAATTGCGCCATATCGCAAATATACATATTAAAATGTCTGTTCAAGTATGCTTAGAATCACAATTGAATGGAAAAAAACTTCGGAAAATCATTGAAAAATCTCTTGATCTTTGATGTCCTATAAAATATTGGAATAAATTTGAACAACTGTATCACAAAGAAGTCAAAAAAACGCTATCGTGAAGTTTTAAGTATGAAGACATAAGACAGATAAAGACAGTATAACATAATTTTTATTTTAGATTCTTAAAACTTCTCTACTTAATCCCAGCATCCATAGTTATACATTTCTCTTAGTGTATTCTGACATTTTGAAGGTCTTCATTATGAAGGTTTTCAGCAGAAAACGTTGAAAGTCGCTGTTTCATTTCTTAAATATCGTTATTTGTGGTGTCAAACCCCGAAATGTTTTTGTAGCTTTGGAAATAAGAAAAAGTCGCTTGAAGCAAGATAGAGAGAATAGGGCGGATTTGTCAAAATTTCAAAGTCGTATTGCTTCGATTCCTCAACCATTCCTTGAGATGAATGAACAACTGCATTGTCGTCAAGATGGTTTCCTTTGATGATCATGCAGTGCTATTTCTTGACCAGACCTCATACCATTTCTCTTCAGCCATATACAGTAACTCTTTTGTTTTTAGATCCCTCCACATTTGACAGATATCCCCCAAAAATATATCTTTTAAGACTTACTCCAAAAAATTCAACATTTACATTGGCGTGGGGTATTTGCTTCTGAAAATGAAACGGTCATTGTGGAAATCAGCGTAACTTTGTCGTTAGAGTACTTGTGAATAATTTCCCAGATACTGCAGTATCCTGTAATACCATTTACATTCATAAAAATTTGAATGGTCTCTCTACGGTCTAATAAGACAGTCTTCTACATTCCTCGCTGTGGCAATATCCTTTATGATTAAAAGTTTCACTTCTCATTATCGTCTTTAAAAGACATGTGACCTTTGAAAATTCCATGTTCACCTCACAATAGTGTCATATGACAGCTTATCATTTCCTTAAATCGCCTTTATTTCATCATGGATTTAGAAATTTTCAAATGAAAAACTTAATCATATTTTGAGTCTGTGTTCTCCTTAATGTGTGCTTGAATCTAAAGTTTCATGAAGCCCCAATGAAATCAATATGAATAATTTTAAATTGCAATGTATATGGATCAATAATACGCAGAAAAAAGTATCTGGATGTTACATTTATTTCTCTCTAAATACAAAAAAAGTTTTTCGTGATGCAGTAATCAATTAACTATGCACTATCGCCACAATGCCAAAGTTCAAAATAACAAGCGAAGTTGACAACCCCGATTTCGCATGTGTCGTACCCACTGAATTGGAGACCCTGTGCTTCATTTCATATAATGTCGCCAAAATGCATTATTACAAGCTATATCAGAAAAATATCGCAAAGATTGCCTGAGAAAAATGACACTGTTCCATACGAAGACTTATTAGCAATCAACGGAACAAAATACTCAACTTTCCAAGCTGAAAGAGTTACAGTTTTATCAACATCTGAGGAATTTACCAATAAAGTGTTGGACAATTCAGTTTCACAGTGATGAATTTCCCAAGATATATTTAAATTAATATTTACACATGCATATATTTTGCTTTACATTTTCCTCATATAACACCATTTTGTCATACATAAGTATGAAACCAGAAAGAAACTGACGTTTTTCGTTTTTTCCAGGCAACAAATTATCTCAGTGAAGAGCCCTGGTGTGAAAACCTCTTATGGAGCCCCTCACATAAGTTTCATTATGGGCCATGGCAAGACAGCAGCCCATGGAGGGTAAGTGTACTACATGTTTCAGGTCTCCTTTGATGACCTTGACCTACTTTATGTTTTTCATAATTTGCATGAATTAAAATACATTAACTATGCATGATTCTGGGTACATTAGGTTTAAATGTGTGTATGAGGGAGTTAGTTATTCAAATATTTCCTTGAAAAAATGCTCACAACTTCGTTAATGTGAAGGAAATTTTTTATAAATCACTTATTTGAAAAATTTCAGTGATTTGTTTCGTATTTCTTTTAAAAATTGAAGACGGAACCATGTAATTACACTGGTGTTAAAAATTAAGAGAATTCGCCTATTTTGTCGAATTTCATGAAAAGATTTGAACGAAATGCAAAAACATGCTTCGAAACAAAGATGCATATCTTGTGTGTCGAAAATGTAAGCGTATAAAATGGACAATCGTTCTCTTCTCTGATGAGTCCCAGTTCAAACTAATCAGTGATTCTCGCCGTACATTCATATGGAGAGAACCAGGACATGCTATCGGCCCTCCAATGTCCGAGAAATTGACTATTACGACAAGTTAGGCCTGATATTCTTAGCAAACATTACGTTGGATGGCCACAGCCAATTCCATGTCTTTGCAAGAGGCTCTGTGGCTACTGTGAGGTCTTGGAGCCCTATGTTCGTCTTTTAGCGAATGTTGTATACCCTGATTTTATTTAAATGGATGACAACTCAAGGCCACATGGAGCTCACCTGGTCGATGAATTTCTGGAAAGTGAGGATATTCGTCAAATGGATTGGAGAGTTAGGTCTCCAGACTTCCTCCGTATAGAGCGTGCCTGGAACACTTTGGGAAGGCCAATTGCAACTCCTTTCTGAGAACCATCCAAGGCTTGAAAACAGAGTTGCTGAACGAGTGGGATTAATTCACACAGGGACTCATAAATTCCGTTATTTCCATTGCAAAACCAGGGTACGACACCTGTATACCTGTAAGAGGGGACCATAATCCATATTAACCAGTTTAGTTTGTGTTACGCTCTGCAACTGCTGTTCATATTACCCACGATCATGTGCGTGTGTACTATACTTGTTGAATAGTTATTTTTTACTTTATATCAACTCTTTGTACGTACCAAATTTTATTAAAACCTTTGTAGAATTTCGAGAGATAATCGAATAGATCTGAAAACTCTAATTTTGAACACCAGTGTATATTATGAAATATTCATCTAATCAAAATGAAGACGAAAAGTAAATTAAATACATCATACTAGTATAAATAAATTATTTTTGTTCTCTGTTAAAATGAACAAGATGTAATGATGCCAAAAATTTGATAAGCCATAAAAAGTACTTTTGAAAAAATAGCGTAACAGTGCTTAGTTGCTTTCAATGCCACCAGATGGGTGGCTTCAGATTGAAGCCCACGAAATTCATCGTTATAACAGGCTAGTTTGATGTCTGTCGTTAGCCGCAATTTAAGCCCCATACAGGTGACAGTACAATTTTTGGCTAGATTCCATCCTGGTGGGGCAGCACCCACCCGTCTCTTTTCCACTTCCACCAACCTCTTGAAAGGACTTGCGTCTCAACGGTTATTTAGAGTGCCCCCACGCCACACAGGCACTATACCCTTACAAGCATTCATACCTTCCCGAGATTCGAACCCAGACACAACGGCACTGTAGTCAGCGTCACTAACCTCTACAGTGGATGAGAGTGAAGATTAACGTCGCACTATTCAGCTACTCGAGGGCTTTTGGCGACGGACCTCATAAGTTTGAACCATGGTCAAGTGACGAGGACGACACCTGAGCTAGAGCCCCTCTCCTAACTACCACACCAACGGGAGAATGTATGAGCTCTCGACAGATTTTTAATGCATCGCTCAACTACACGGCAGGTCTTCAGCGGTACTAGACTCGAACTCATGACCCGCCGGTCACGAGTCTGATACCTTGACCACTAGGTTACCGCTGCCACAGCCTCTATAGTGGATGGGTGGTCATTAATTAAAAGCAGCTTAAATTAAACTAAACCATTAAAGTCATTACCGAAAAAAATCCGGTGTATAACGCGCACCTATACTTTCAAGATGCATTTTTTAATTTTTAGGAATATTTCTCGTATAACGTGCAATCTCGTTTTTTACGAAGAAACCTGAAATGTATGAGTGCAATGTTTTTATATTTTGAAGTCATTTATTCGAGATATTATCCCAAGGTTTTTGAAAAAATAGTATACTTCTAGAACTATTACCTCTTAAATTCATAAGGAATGTGTCATTTCTTTTCAATAAGCAGTATTTCGATCTATGTGTAGAAGCCTAGTTGTTTTTTTAAGGCTTAACTTTTTTTTTTACTTTTAAAGTTTTTATTTTCATACCCAGGGTATAACGCGCATTCGTTAATTTCGAAATTTTTTGTGTTAAAAGTGCGCGTTATACGTCGGATTTTACGGTATACACTATTCAAATATTTAACAATTTTTTGTTGTATTGAAGTAATTCATGTCATGAATTGATACAGCTGTGCTCGGGATTTAATTTTCTTACTCCAATTATCTTAAGAGTGCCTTTCTTTAATTCAGTTTAATCTTGAATTCTTCAAGACATGATGTTGCCATTTGTAATTAATGGCTATGTTAGTTCTCAAAAAGTCCAGTATCGTGACTTTTCAGAGAAGTGACGCAATATTGTATCCTCCACCGGACAACACAGACGGCTACGAACCTGGTAATTTTGGACCTGGGTCAAATGGTGAGAACTACATTTAAGCTCACCTCCTCACCGACCTTTCCCACCATATTAACTAAAAAATTTTGAACCATGACAGATTTAACGTCCATCAGCTTCTCTTCAAAGTGGATCTTCAGTGATATTAGGACTCGAACTCACGACACGCCGGCCGCAAGTCCGTGACTAGAACGTGAAACTTTGTAGAAGATTCGTTGTTTGAATAAGATGAAACTTTTTGGATTGAAAAAAAGGGATCATTTTTCCGCTGCGGTTAGATTCTCTCGCGTGTTTTTCGTGTGAATTTTCTTGTTTCCTCTTTTTGTGAATTTCCTCTTGTTTCTATCTCTAATGTGTTTTTTCAAAACTATCTTAACATGGTCAGGAAATATGGGATCAATACACACTAATGTTCACAATTAAGAGAATTTTTAAATTTTGTCGATTGTTTCTCTAGAACTACTGGACAGTTACTAATGAAATTTGGCACGAACGTAGGGTGAATAGGAAAAAAAATAATAGCCATTCAGCAGTTAAAATATGCATCATCGTTTGTAACATTCATCAATTTCAACACTCAAGGTATAAAACGGCAAAAAGCAGTATATTACAAAAAAGTTATTACTAGGGGATATAGTCCGCTACATATGAAAGTATAGCGGGAGAGAACCAGGGCACAGCGACCTGCCCACCAATGTCGGAGAAATCGATCACTACCGCAGCGGAGTCTTGATGATTTCGGCAGGCATCATTTTGGATGGCAGCTATGTCAGCCCTAAGTTTGCCTTTTTACAGGGTCTTGATTTTATATAATATTGACAACTTAAGGCACATTGAGCTCATCTGATCGATGAATTTCTGAAAAGTGAGGATATTCGCCGGATGAATTGGCTAGTCAGATCTCCAGTCGTCATCTTTACAGAACATACCTTATACGTTCTGCGAAGGCCAATTGCAACTCCTTTCTGAGAGCCCTCCACGGCTTGAAAACAGAGTTGCTGAACTAATGGGATTAATTTCCGCAGGAGCTCATGAATTACTTTTTTTTCGGTATAAAATTATGGTGTGAGGCCTGTCTATCTGAAAATGCAGACCAATTAACCAAATTTTTTATATATATATTTCGTAACTGCTGTTTCATACTTTAAGACTTCGGTGAGTTTTACGCGCGATCGTCAATTTGTATTTAAACTGTTGAAATATTATTTTTTGCATTATATCAGCCCGATATACATACCAAATTTTATTTAAATCTGTCGTGTAGTTCTAGAGATAATCGACAAAATCCGAAAATTCTCTGAATTTTGAATACCAGTATGCATTTCTGAAGCCTTTCGGAAACGACTGTACGAAAAATGATGCCTAAAAGAACGTAATATCATTTATTTTATTTATTTATTTATTTATTTATTTTTAACATACACTGAAAAAAAATGAATATAAATTTTAAAAAAAATTTTTTTTTTTCAAGGAAAATTTATATTTAAATAAATAAGGTTTAAATTTTTTTTTGTAAAGTAAAAACAAATTTTCTTTCCCCAACCACAATATATTTTTTAAATATATTTCAAAGGTTTCTTTTATAAAGATTAAATTACAGAAAAGGAAACCCCCACACACCATTAAATTTAGCATACTGACCTTTCTGAGTCTAGATCTGTTTGTCATACAGAAACTACATAAACAGCTATACACCCACATTAACCGTTTATGCCGTCAATTTTTTTCCCCAGAATGTTCCAAAAACAGGCACATTTTTTTTTATTGTAATTAACTAAACATAACACTTAATAGAGTACGCAAATGAAAATATTTCATTTTATTTTTCAATTTTAATGTTTTCACACTATTTTTTAGTTTATAATTGTGGAACACAAAAAGCCCTAAATTTTTTTTTATAAGCGCCCTCTACATGATATGAAGAAGAGAGAGAGAGAGAGAGAGAGAGAGAGAAGAGAGAGAGTTTTTTTCCTAAAATAATTTCTCTCCTACTTACAAAAACTTTTCATATTCGTACATCGTTTTCAAACGGTTAAGGATTTTGTGTGTATGCGCAATACACACAATTTGAAGCACATTATTACAATAAATAAATGGGGAGAGAGAGAATATCGGCTTTTTGGGAATACCTTTCCATTTTCATTTCTTCTAAAGCAACAATTTACACTTTGCCTTGCCAATCCCTCTTTTTCATTAAATGTTTTCCAAGAATCTAAATTCTTGCCTTCAGTGAAAAATTCCTTCTCAACACCAACAACAAAATTCTATAAGAGAATTATTTCCGTATCACGGGCAAACTGTATCTCTTTAAAACACTTATAGTTTCATTTTAAGAATTAAAAATATGTGCAAATCAAAGATAGAAAGTAGAAAATATAAGTACCCATAGAGCGTACGGGCAAAACAATTATGGTAAGCGTTCGGTAGCCTGTACGGTGTACCGGAAAATCGGTCAAGGGGTTAATTTTACTTTTACTGAATTGTACATTAAAATGCATACTAGGATTAATATTTATTTGAAGATTTAATGTAGAAGTTATTCCTATTTCTTCAATCTGTATTTCATACTGAAAAGGCAAACAGACAATTCTAATGCTCTTTTTTGACAGTAAATTCCGATCAATAATAATGTTTTTAGATGAATTTGAAGCACTTACCTGATGATAACTTTCATCCAAGTTACCTAAAGCTTCTCTGAAGCAGAGGTAAAGAAACATACTTCTTCTTCCAAATCCCTCAAGAACATCTTCCGTTCCTTATTCCTATTTTTTTGAAACATCAACAAGTAATATAAAAAATTTTTTAAGTCCATTTCTACTTAGATCAACAAAGAAAAATTTTATTTTAGCTACTTTTTATTAAATAGTTACAATTAATCTAACATAGGACAGAATCACAACATTAAGTGGCAATTCATTTTTATTCATTATCATTAAAGTATCGTATTGACATCCAAAACAATCGTGTATTTTCAGTTTCATTTCAACTGAATGCTTTAAAACGTGAGAAAATAACCTTTTCACACAGGTTTTGACACAAGTAGCCAAAAGGGTCGCTAAGTTGCCAAAAATGATGCCAACTGGATGTATTTGTAATTCTTTGAATAATTAGTTTAAATCAATTAATTGTTATTAATTATAATTAAATTATTGTATTGTCATCCAAAATAACCATGTATATAAAATTTCAGCTCAATGAAGAGCTTTAAAATGTATTTTATGAACGATTGAAAATTCCACCAAGATAAATAAATAAATAGAGAGTGTTAGCTAATAGTAGGAATTGAAAAAGAAACACTGTTGGTATATTTACCGATATGAAATGCTAAAAATATACTTCTTTTCAATTACAAATAAATTTTCAAGTATATTTTTTTAAAACACGTGTACTGTGTGGGTTTTGTTTCAAAACAAAGAGTCCTAGTGAACGGTTGTGTGTGTGTGCAGAGAAAAATTAATCTAAACATGCAGCTTGGAATCGTCTGCTTTTCAAAAATAAAATGAAATAGATAATAATTAGGGAAGTAGCGTAATCTTCGAAGAACAATCACTTAAACTTTTAAACATGTCACGTGTCCTAGATAGCCAAGTGGTCAAAGTAACCGACTCGTGACCTGAGTGTCATGAGCTCGAGCCTAGTTCCACTGAAGATCCGCCTTAGAGAGGGAGCCGATGCACATTAAATATGTCGAGGCTCAAACGACCTCCCGTTGGCGTTGCCAGCTCAGGTGTCATCCTCGTCATTTGGTTCAAAATTACGAGGTATTGCCTAAGCCTTTGCAGACAGGGCCCCAAATGTGAGAGCCACTGTATGGTGGCACCGTCCAGTGGCGGCCCTCGCTAACTAATTAGGACGCTTGAATTAATTTTAATTCAAGCTCCCATCGGATGCTAAATATTGCCGAAATCATATGACATGCGCGTTTACGATTTTTGCATCCAGAAAATCTATCGACTGCACCCGTGATCGAACCCAGAACCTTATGTCTACAAAGCGCTGTCTCTAAGCCAAAAAGCCGAATCACTCACTCACTTTAAACATTTTACAGGGTGTAAACCAAGTCGATTTAAACGGTTTTGCTTACAAAGTGACTTTCGGCTGAAAATTTTTAAATAACTTCTATTTTATTAAGGCTGTCTTCGGTAAAAGTACGAGAGCTTAAACTAAACGCGAATCACATTTTCAGACAGAAAAAATGCCTCAATTTTCAAGGAAATTTGCAATATCTTAGCTCATACCTCTGTTAACAATAGAATGCTTTTAAAAATTTCAAAACATTCCATAAATATTTTCTTTTTCGTTTTAATACGTGAAGGTGTAGCCCATTTAACATTACGATATAGGAGAAAAAACACGAAACCAAATTTATTCCAGAAAAAATGGATCAACTTGGTTAAAAATGGGAAGTATGATAAAAAATGCTGCTCTCTAAAGGATAGTGAAGCCAGAATATCATATCAATGTTTCATTTCTTTTATATCTGAAAAAATGTTTCAAATTCGGGTCCTATTCTTTAACATTAACCGAAAACAGCCTTAAACTTCTATCTAACTTCTACCTCTAAATGGGCTATAATAATCTATAGAAATCTGGATATCACTTTCTTGAAAATATTTGACTCTAGTTTACTATAACAATATAAAATGTGCAGGTTAGTAATTAGAAGAGCTTAATTCCAAAGTTAATTGATTAAATCTTACTGCAGCAAAAATTTCATAGAAATTTATGGTGCAACTGAAGTTTCACCTTGTAGAAAGGACCGATGCACGTTAAATCTGTTCAGGTTCAGTGGTGTGCTATTTTGGAGAGGGGTGCCAGCTCAGGAGCGTCCATGGTTCAAAATTAAGTGACCCGTCACCAATAGCTCTCATGTTTCTTTATAGAGCAACGTTTCTAAAACACTCACTCTCCTTCACTCCGTAGAAATTTAAATTATTTTTTTACATTTCTAAAGCTAAGTTAAGAGAATTTACACAAAAGGATTTAGAAAGTACTTTACTTCTGAGAAAAAAATTAAACATACTCCTTAATAAATATGCAAAGCTCTAAGCTAAACAATGAAGCAACAGCTTATTAGGGCACTCATCTCAATTTTCGTGGCCTTCGGCACTGAGGTGTATGGGCAGAAGTTCCGGTCAGGTGGTCAAAACGACGGGGAACTCCCAGTGTTTTTAGTTCTCAAGCAAGGTTGATACTCATTTACTGACCCACTGAAGGGATGACAGGCAGAGTTGACCTTGCTCAGACTGAGGTTTGAACCTCGGACCTGTGACATAAAAGTGCGATACGCTACCACTCGGCCACTGGGTACCCTAATAAATACGCATGAAATTATTAAAATAGTCATAATTGTGTGTTTTTGTATTTAAGACAAAATATTATTAAAAAGCAGAAGAGCACAGTTGTATTTCTATTAATCATATTAGTATTAAATACTTTTCTAAAAATTCTATTTCGAAGTCTTTATTGCGTTTTATATAAAAAAAATATGTTGGGACCCCCCAAATATTTCTTTTATTTACTTATTTAAATCAAAATCAATCTAGCATTCCAAATATTTCTTTCATCCTTTAAAGCAGCGTTTTTATACTTTGGTCCTCGGAACCCCCAGGAGTTCACAAAGATTAAGATTTCTCTCTTTTATAGACTCTAAAAGACCTCCTGGAAAAATTGAAAGATATGCCGTCCTAGAATAGATCACTAAATTGCCCCCAATGCAAAAAAACTCCACTACAATATGTATTTCGATCAAGATTTTTAATTCAATTTTTTTTATTGTATGCCATTACCAAGATTAGACGTTTACTGTTTTCTTAATGAAAAAAAGTCTGTATAAGTAGAAGAAGCAGTCTTAAAATTATTAAGGAACCTTTAAAGCAGTGGTCTCCAACCCCCAGTACGAGGACCGGTAATGGTCCGCGAATCAAATACTACCGGTATGCACAAGAAACATTAAATTATTTCCTTTTTATTTACTGTGGTATATTGTTCATGCGTTTGAGCTACTTTTAATGAAAATCATTTTATATTCATTTTTTGGTGTAGTTATATTTTATTATGAAGGTACGTTTAAATAGAGAATTAAATTAAAATTATTAAATCAAAACAATCTAAAATATAAGAACTCAACGTCTTACCCCCTCAGCGGGCCGCGGTAAAATGATCAAACGTTGACCAGTCCGCGGCGATAAATTGGTTGGGGGGAACACTGCTTTAAACGACTCAACCATGGATTGAGAGTTAGGGGAAAGAATGTTCAAGATCTTGGGGGTCCACGATGTCAAGCTGATACATAAAGGGGGGGGGGAGGAGGGGTGTTGCGATCAAAAGTTTAAGAATCGGGCAGAAGCACCTCTGATGAGGTGCTTTTAATTCCGGATCACTGATCTGAAGGCTGCGTTAGCGATAGAATGTGAGTTTTTCTGGAGGCTTGAAAGGTCATTGTAGGTGAGAGACCGTAGAATCCAATATGGGAAGAAAGCTGAGAGAAAGTCTGGGAGTCTCTTGGAAAGTCTGTGCTGGAGCGTCTTGGGGCGTCACAAAGCGCCTGGGTTTCCCTTTTTGGAGTCTCTATAAAGGAGAAATATGTTACGCCCACAAAAGTGACACGGGATGTAGAATCACTTCTGTTTGGACAAAGCCGGGGTTATTATTGGTCAAACTTCATCCCTCTGTAACAAGTCATTACAGAGGAATGAAGTTTGATAGGGATGGTAGAAGATCTTATATAGGAATTGTGATAGCTGTTTAGATACAGAGCTGACACCTGCTTATATTTTTGACTCTCCAGCTATTCTTGCTGCACTACAAAAAATAAGGGTCTTCTTTACTTCAACAAATCTCTACGAGGACAATATTGAAGAGATTGACAGAACAGTCATCTGGGCCCATGGTACTATTTGATTTGCTCCCGTCATGAATACGACATCATCATCACCATTGGTTCTTGTCACCCATGCGGTAGAATTTAAATCCGGAGATTGGTGTGGGAACTACGCTGGTCATTTCTCTGTCGGTTGGATAAAGAGAGGTCAAAGGTTTATAAGCGTCGGATTGCCTTACTTGGATACTCCACCGCACACAATTACGTTACCATTAGGAAGTCATTCGTTTTCTAACAGGAAATCGATCCTTTGGTGGAGACCACCACAAATCACTGATTTAAAGGAAATTTTTTTAAAAAAAATGATGGAATAACGCAGTGCTTCTCAAAGGTTCAATATTCGTGACCCAGTATTCAACCACAATTTTCAAATTGCGCTTCTCTCATACAACAACAATATATTAAATTCAGCAATTCTGTACTTTAAGGCTAAAAATTCGATACGACTTTAACCTTTTAAGTGTCACCGGCATATACAAACGTCTCGCTCAGCCAAAGCGTTAATTTTCCCGGACGTATATATACGTCTTTCCGAAGTGCAAACTTTTCTGTGCACTGCTATACATAAAATTATTCCGAAGGCTTCGGAATGCAAAAAAATGACCTCGACAGAGTTTGCGAAAGATTTATTTATTTCAGATTATTTGCTTCTTTATTTCTCCCTTCCCCCCAATACACCACATGAGCTCGCATATGTGGAAAATGGTTGGCATTGAGAAGAGAATATAGCGTAACATTTAATAGGCAGTTAAGGGAGTTATTATAAACCGTTCAAATTAACAAAATAAGTGTTAATTTTTCACAATTCCTACTATTAACTCACACTCTCTATATATTTATTTATTTATCTTGGTGGAATTTTCAATCGTTCATAAAATACATTTTAAAGCACTCCATTGAGCTTAAATTTTATATAGAGGATTATTTTGGATGACAATATAATAATTTAATTATAATTAATAAAAATTAATTGATTAAAACTAATTATTTAAAGAATTACAAATACACACAGCTACGTTGGCATCATTTTTGACGACATGTGTCAAAACTGGAAAAGTTTTTTTTCTCACGTTTTAAAGCATGCAGTTGAACTGAAATTTTATAGACACACGATTGTTTTAGATGACAATACGATACTTTAATGATATTTAATAAAAATTAATTACCACTTAATGTTGTGATTCTGTCCTATGTATATACATATTTATATTAATTGTAACTATTTAATAAAAAAGTAGCTAAAATAAAATTTTTCTTTGATCTAAGTAGGAATTGACTTAAAAGTTTTTTTATGTTAATTGTTGCATATAATTTTCATTTGACAATCTCATAGGGTCACTGGTAATTATTAAACTTGTTCTAAACTTAGTTTTGTAAGATTAGTTGTAAAATACATTGTGTAGCACTGATACATTTATAAGTGTAATATATCAGTGAAAATATGCATTTTATTTTTTCTTATGTCAAAATGTAATTTGTTGTTTATTTTCAGTAAATTAATAATATTTTTTTAAATAATCTTTTTTTCCCTACCTTTCAATATATTCACGCCAGCCTAGAAAAGTTGTCACGCTTCCCAAGGGGGTGCTCCCCACAGTTTGAGAAACGCTGGAATAACTTCTTTTTTTATTTTTCCAGAGTTTCATCAGGCCACTTTGGGGATTCATTCAACACGCACAAAACTACAAACCACCATTCTTCTAGTTCTGACTCCCGCAAAGGCTCAGGAATCGGATTTTATGGACCCGATGCTTCAAGGAGCGGAGTTTCCGGCGATTCTAGACCTCAACCCGGCGTCACCTACTCTGACAACAAACCCGGAGGTTCGACCTTTTCATCTCCAAGCTTCGGTACAGACGCCTTCGCTGAAGACAAGGATACGGAATTCGATTTCCCCAAATCTGACAAACCAGGGGAAACCACATTCTCAGCTGACAAGCCAGCGGTATCCAGCCACTCTGATGACAAGACTGGTGGTTCACCCTTCGACGATGACTCATCCTCTGATGACGACTTTTCAGAATTCGAATTTAAGAAGCTGGATTCCGATTCTGATAACAGAAGAGGGGTTTCTACCTTTTCAGATGAAAAACCAGCCGTCTCTACAGGCTTTGATAAAGATACTTCCAGGTACAGTAAGCCAGAAGTGAACGAATTTCCCAAACCAGATGCATTCAGAGATTCTTACAAACCCGAGACGGTTTCTTCTTATTCTTCGGGTCAACAAGGTTTCACATCAGGTGGAAAGTAAGTTTTCAGAGATTTTCTATAAAGAATACATTGTATATAAAGAAAAATATATTATTTGGGGTCCGAAAGTATCCACTTTCAAATGTTAAATACACGCACAAAAAAACTTATTTCTTTTTTATTATATTAACTTATTCCATTAAAATTTTTTCAATACTTAAAAGAAATGCTTCCCTAAGTAGTCTATATGGACCCGCAGGGGTCTATGATGACTGGCAAGAGGTCTACGTTAGTGAAAAAATAATTTATGGGTCCATGAGGTGTAAATGGGGGTCTACGGTAGTGGCTCTCATTAAACCAGATCATGGCTTCAATTTTAAAAGAAAATGTAATCAAGGGGAAATTAGATTTTACATATTTAACAGATTTATTTACTAAATTTAATGAGGTTAATTGGCAACGTTCAAGGGGACAGGATATAATTTATTAAAACAAGGACCATCATTTCAGCTTTTCTACCCAGAACAAGTAATATATATATATATATAGGCCAATTCTCTACTAACAAGAGATAACATCCAAACAATAACATTCGACAAACACATAGACAGCAGGAAATTCACACAATGAAGGACAAAAGAGTAATCGAGATAATAAATATAAAATGGATGCTGCAATGTTATGAACATTACTGACTTAGGACAGCTATTATATAAAAAATAATTTATATAAAAGTGGGGTTGAACATGTTTTTGGCCAGCCATCCTTCCCCCTTTTTTTGTAAATAACACTGAGCAAAAACCAATAGGAAATAATGGATAGAAATATCTAAATCCATTACAAGATAGAGGTAACTTACCTAAAAATTGCACTTACAAATGCAAAGCCCGCGCTAAATCTGATTGCAAACATTAATTTGTTGCCAGATTCTATACCCTAATAGAGATTTAAATCAAAAGAATGGCTTAAATGTAGCACTTAACAAAATATTAAAAAGAATTGAAATAAAAATTAATAAGAGTTGCATATTATAGCATAACTATAATAAAACCAGAGTAAATATGAATAAAATAATAGTAAGTAATTTCTAATCTAATATTAGACTATGGAGATAACTATAACAATAAAATATTTGTTTATAGTAATAAACTATTATCAAACTCATAATTTTAATCCTAACTATTTTGAATAGCTTTATTTATATAACTATTAATAAAATTAATTGGATATTTCTGATTTAAGCAATATTTAGTAAAATGTTTATAGTTATTTATAATGTCTGATTTTTTTGACACAAGAAATTTATTACGTTGTATATAATTAATAACAATATTTCTGAATATAGAAACATGTACATCACTCTCCCAATGAGGAAATTTAATATTGAAATTAAAAGCTTCTCTTTTATCATAAATATTAGAAACTATTACATTTTCATATAATTTGACATGTATGTCAAGAAAATTTGCTTCATTGTTGTTATTATTTGTCTGTATTAAATTAAGATATTGTGGATAAAAATTAATGTTAGGTATAAAATTGGCTTGTTTGCCAAAAATGATTATATCATCTATATAACGATAAATATAAAATTTAGAATTATTAATATAACTACTTTCAAAATAATGTAAGTATAAATTGGCAAGACAGTTGCTTGCAGGGCCACCTTGTGGCAATCCTTTAATCTGCTGATAATAGTTACCTTTATGATATATATAGTTCTCTTTAAGTACAAACCTAAGTAGTGAACCAAATCTATCATAATTAACATTATTAAATAAATTGTCTTTATGTAAATTTACAAGTATATTAATCAAATCATCAATATTAATAGAGTTAAAGAAATCTTCAAAATCTAAACTATAGACTGAATAAATTTTTTTATCTTTCATTTTTTCAACAAGTGATTTACTATTTTTAAGAATGGCTGTGTGGATTTAAGATTATTTATTGTTTCATGCAATATTTCATGGAGAATTTTGCCTGTTTTGCTGATATATGTATTAAAACCATTTGTAACTGTCCTAAATTTAACTGGGTCTTTATGAAATTTGGGAGTAAGAAATATATGTGGAGAAATTTAAAATTATTATTAATTTGAATTTTTAACTTTTTATGAAAAGCCAAGATACGTTTATTTATTTCTCTATCAGAAACAGAAGACTTAATAAAAGCTGTATTATTATCGAAATAATTGTTGATCAATAAATTATAATAATATTTACATATGAAGGCAAAATTTCCTGGCACTTTATCAACATAAACTATAATAAATTTATTTTGTAAATTTTTAATCTGACTTTTAATATTATTAAAAAGATTTTATTATCTGTACCATAGTTATATTTATTAAGCTGCTTTGTAATTTTACCTTTGAATTCTGTGAATGCCTCTATAGGCATACTATATTTAATAGCTATTTTGTATGTAAAATGCTCAATTTAAAACGTGTGAAAAAAAAATCTTTTAAAGTTTTGACCCAGGTCGCTAAAAATGAAACCAACTTTGCTGTATCTGTAATTCTTTAAATAATTAGTTTCAGTCAATTATTTTAATTATTATAATTAAATTATCGTCTTTTTACCCAAAACAATAGTGTCTATAAAATTTCAGCTCAAATGAGCGCTTTAAAATGTGAGAAAAACCTTTTCAAGTTTTGACACAAATCACCAAAAGAGTCGCGAAGTCGCCAAAAATGTCAACGTGACTGTGTAGTTGTAATTCTTTAAATAATTAGTTTTAATCAATTAATTTTTATTAATTATAACTAAATTACCGTATTGTCATCCAAAATAATCATGTGTATAAAATTTCAGCCCAATAGAGCGCTTTAAAATGTATTTTATTAACGATTGAAAATTCTACGAATACATAAATAAATAAATATATAGAGAGTGTGAGCTAATAGTAGGAATTGAATTAAGCTAAAGGAGTATAATATTGGACATCGCGAGTTTTCCAAGTTTCTCATTTTGTCACCGACAATCTGCTAGGAAGATGACGTTTTAAC
>BMAV01021487.1:0-13991 GCA_019973955.1 Trichonephila inaurata madagascariensis
AAACTATTTTTAGCTTTTTAAAAAAAAGGTTTTAAATTTAAATTTTATTTTTTAAATAAAAAATTTAAAAATTCTCCCCCCGCTATTGAAACGACTACTTATTTCGGGATGTGTGAATTTTTGTTTTAAAATTATAACAAAAAAAGAGTGTGGGGGAAAAAAGCGAAAAATTTTTTTCGTTCCGTATGAAAACATTAAAAATAATGCTATCGGTAAAACAAAAATTTTAACTTTTTTCTTATATTTTTTTTAAATGGTTTTTAACTTAAAATTTTAAATAACCTGTGATTTTTTTTGTACTTTTTAAAACTAGGTGATTCAAAAAAACATAGAAGACAGATACCGCCCCCCTCCTATTTTTTACTACAAACTTACTGAATTCGAGGGGAAGGGGAGTGTTTCATTCCTTTCTTTCAAATAGAAGTTTTGCACATTTTCTAAGCCTTGACTTCCTTTAATTAAAAAGTCTAAACATATTTACTTCATGCTGGAAAAATCGAAATTTTTAAATTTAAATTTTTAAAAAATTCCACCTAGACCTTGGGGTAATTAAAAAAATGTTTTATTCTAAAATTGTTCCCTAATTTGTTTTTTAGAGTTATAAAACAACTCTGAATAGAGTTGATTAAATCTCGAGCTTGGAATGCACAGATTAAAATTTTATTTTACTAAAAAGTTCAACAATGTTACTATTCACAAGTACCGCTGCTTAAAAGAGTTGAATAAAGATGTCTAAGAGCCATTAATTACTTACAATTATTTTGGGGCCCTTAAAGGAAAAAAATTAAGGAATTTGTTGCGATAATCTAATAACAAGTAATAATAAGAATTAACGTCCCAAAACCAGCTTAAAATTTTAATAAGAGATGCATGAAATGGAAAAAAGTTCAGATTAATTGGTAGCCGTTTAATGTCACATTTTGCATAATCATTTACAAATAATTTGAAACAGAAGATTTAAACAAAGTATTGATATTTACCTTTAAATTCCAGTGATCATCACTAAATAGGAAACTAAGTGGATTTCGTGGTAAAAGATATCAAAAAAAATAAGCTTATTAGAGTACACCTACTTACATTGATAATTGTATATGCATGTATTTAATAAAAACTGTTGAAACATTTGCTTAATTTGCTTTTTTAATTGTCCCAAAATTATGAAAAAACCTCCTCAATCCATTTATTTAGCCTAGTAGAACATATTTGGTGAGATTTTAATGTAAAAAAAAGAAAGAAAAGAAAAAAAACGACAAAAAACCCCAAATTAAGTAAAAAAATCTTAATAATGGAGGAAAATCGAGCAGAAATTAAAAAAAAAACTGTTTTATCTATACCAACCCTTTAAAAAGTTCTTGTGGACAAAAAAGATATCTTCAAGTCTAAAAAAAAAAAATACTATTTAAGGGTAAGGGGGATTTTTGTTAAGTGTACGGCTTGGGTGAATTTTTAGTGTTTTTGATTACTAATTTTTTAAAAAAAGTTTGAAATTTTAAAAATTAATTTATGCCACCATTAAAAAAATAAATTCAAAAAATTCAATTAAAAATTTTTTTATTATCAAAAACATTAATTTTTAAAAATTGCATTTAAATACTTTTGTGGATGTATATTTTATTTTTAAATTTAGGCAATCATAAAATTAACTTTGCGAGTTTCCCAAACTTTAATTTCCAATTTCCCGATTTGATCGCAGTTTTTGCCTATCGGTTTTTTGAAAAATTTTCCGGGGCTTATCCTGAGATTCTTTTTTTTAAAAATAGAATACATTAAGGCTCTCCTCTTTCAATTTTTATGGACGTAAATTATTTCAGAATACTCACTTTTGGTCAACTTTGTTTTCCAATAATTCTGTGTGGTTTTTTTTAATTCTTATTCTTGATTAAGATTTGGCTTATTTCGGATTTCATGAAATGTGATATGTGTGGCAGCGAAATGAAAAATATTTACAGACACATTAAGAAATTTGACGGCTTTATCTTTAATAATAATCTTAAGGTAAAAATTTCTCCGCAGCCGCAATCTTAAATCTATCAGAAATATCTATTTTTCGACTAGCAGCAAATTACGATTTTCCACTTTATTTTATCTCAATTTTATTTTTCAATTCCTACTATTAGCTTGCACTCTCTATACATTTATTTATGTTGGTGGAATTTTCAATCGTTAATAAAATACATTTTAAAGCACTCAATTGAGCTGAAATTTTGTATACATGTTTATTTTGGATGACAATACAATAATTTAATTATAATTAATAAAAATTAGTTGATTAAAACTAATTATTTAAAGAATTACAAATACAGCCACGTTGGCGACTTAGTGACTCTTTGGCGATTTGTGTCAAAACTTAAAAGGTTTTTTTCTCACGTTTCAAAACATTCAGTTGAACTGAAATTTTATATACAAAATTGTTTTGGATGACAATACGATACTTCAATGATAAATAATAAAAATTAATTACCTTTTAATGTTGTGATTCTTCCACATGTATATACATATTTATATGAATTGTAACTATTTAATAAAAAGTAGCTGAAATAAAATTTTCTTTGTTGGTCTAAGTAGGAATTGACTTAATTTTTTTTTATATTGCTTGTTAATAAATGTATTTTTAAAAGTTCTTTGTTCGATGATACTCATTAATGAAACTCGAAATTTCCGAATATAATAAAAATTACACGAATAATATATTGGAAATTATATATACGTATTACTTTCAATATATATATATATATATATATATATATATATATATATTCGAATTCCTGGAACGTAATAACAACACATTCAAGGAATCGGATCAATTACTTTTGTAGAATTTACCATTAATCCTTTTACATCCTAATAGAAATTTCTGATTTTGGCTTAAAATTTTCTTTTAAAAAAAAATTTTTTTTTTTTTAATTTATTTCTTCAAAATTCCATTTTCAATATTTTGTCTGCATCTTTTTCAGACATCTCTAAGCACTTCGTATTCTATTTCTTTAAATCCTGGTAATCCTATTTTTCAATTGATTTGGCACAAAAAATAAGTATAGTTTTGCATATTTGATCTTTTTTGCTCCAATTAAAATTAGCGCAATTCCTCCAATTTTCAAAACATGTGGAATTTTTAATAACTTTTCAGTTGTAACGTTTCTAGATTCTAAAATTTCAAAGATTTATTTTAACAATACACAATATTCTTACTTTTGAATATTTTAACATATTTTAATCAATCTTCGGTATAGAATAGATGACATAGAAAATATAGTTTCATTTATCGGTTGCACTAATTCAGTTATAATAAAAACATTTTTTGAGTACTGAAAAGTAAATGAATTTTTTCTTTTGATTTCGTACATGCTTTTACTTTGGAGAATATGAAAGCATTTTCTAGTACTGTTATGAATTTGAAACATTTTTTTTAAATTTTAACTCTTAACCTTTCACCTGTTTGAAAATTCGTCGTAGAATGTATATCTGTACAGCAATAGATTCGTAGTAAATGTTACAAATATTAATTTCTGGAAAATATTCTGAAATTAATAAGGTATCATATGCAAATCTTTAAATATATAACTTAAAAAAATACTCAAAAATTAAATACGGTAAATAAACGTTCTAAATGTGAAAGAATATTCCCAATTATTACCAGACAGGAAGTAATATACATGAGCCTATAATATACAATTGGCGCAATCCTAGTTGTCTGGATTCTTAGAAAAAATTGCGAAACCCTAAGCGTTGTGTTGTATGAGATAGTAGCAAGAACTGTGTTCATACTAGTAGTTTGATAGAGTCTTTTGTTATACATGTCATTTTATTGGGCGAGAATTACCCGACTGGATTACGTAGTGCAACGAAAATTAAATGTGAAAAATTCTGTAATATTACATTCTGCACTGCAAAAATTAGAAGTAGAGGAAGAAACATCCATCTAGTGCATAAAGAACAGGGGTTTATTTTAGATATCGAAGAATTATGAATAAGTTGTTTTGTCTCTGAAAATATCGTAAAGTAGAAATGTGTCATTAAAGAAATAAATGCTACAATGGTTGAATTTATACTCTGGTCATAAGTTTTTGATTTAAAAGCACTTGGCATACTGTTTTACCGATTCCTTCTGTATAAAAAACAGCTGCCAGCGATTTAAGCCATTGTATCAGAGCGTTTTTATGTTCCTCATCGTCAGTGAAATGCTGTCTTTCCAAAGCGTGTACCAAGCTTATCGCCAAAAGTGTTCTGAAAAATGGGAAATCGGGAAATTACGGAGCAAACGAATTTTGTCATCGATTTCTTTAATGAAATCAGCAATCTCTACAGATGACGTGTTACGGAAATTTGTTCTTCGATCTTTGGAAAAAGCTTATCCATTAACGCACTACAATTTCACTCATAATGTTTGTCCTCTGTGCGGCACACAATCCACTATGGATATCCGTTGTTGATAGTTTTTTTGGCACAAAGAAATCTTATCCCTTCGGGACGAACGTCCCAAATGTGAGCCAGCGCAAAACACCGCCAGAGGCCGAATGACTCAAAAATGGGACAGCGTGTTTCTTCACCGTAGGCCGAACGACTCAAATTTGCGTCAGGCATTCGGAGCGTTTTGTAAGCTCAGTTTTTGGCAATATAGGGCATTTAATGTCCATAAGATTTAAGATTCTTTGAGATCTGACCTTCTACTCGAAATAAGAGAAATAATACTCACATATACACGTGGTTTTTGTTTTATAAACATAAGAGGAAGGGAATGTTTTCGAATTGAGTGCTTTACTACTGCTCTTGAAATGAACATGTGGTTTTTGTTTATATTGATGGTGAGATACATTTTTTTAGCTAAAGCATTTGGCTTAGATTTGCAGTCTAGTTTTTAATAAATAATTAGATCTGGTTGACAAAATTTGTCTTTTTTTTCTTACTTTTTTACAATGTCCACTTTTACAAATGCGGACACTAAAATGTTTAAAAACTTGTACTTAAACAGAAAGTGGCTGAAGTAAAAAAGTATATTAATACGAAATATATAAAGCATATGCCGTTCGTTAAATATGCAAAAAAAAATTATTAAACAACATGTTTACATTTCGGTATTTTTATGGATTTAGGCTTAACTACACAAAACCCTCCAGCCTATGAGTGACACTCGGGACGGAAACCTCCGACCCTGGCGGTACGCACGCTTTTGGGTCCTTCGTCCCTAAAGGGCTATTCCACGCACCTCACATTTAGCGGGATTTGCTACGGCTGAACACATTTTGTCACGTTATAACTAGCATACTCTTGGCCCTATGACACTCACCGATTGGAAGCTTAAGAAATGAAAGATTGCTCGGCCTTCGATTGACGGTGCTCTGAACCTTATTTTCAGTGCCACGTTCAAACGGCGGTTAATTTCCGAATTGCCCTCGTATATGCAATATCCATTAGATTACATGGGGAAAAAAACGAATATTTTGCAATTCTTTTAAAGCATTTTTTTGGAAATTATTACCAAATGAAGGGTAGGCATCGTGACCTACTGGATAATGTTATCTAATGATTTTGAAAATGAACAGAGTGCCTTCAATGACTGTCTAATTTCAGAGAAAGATTATGACCATACTTAATGATCATTTATAAGTACCATCGTTTCCTGGATTCACACAGAACAAACATTTGAAGAGGTTTCTGAAAAAAAGATAAAAAAAATAAATTTCCGCAAAACAGAGTATGCAACTTATAAGTCTCAGAGAATTTTTAATGTTAAACATTTCACAAAAGTTCATATTTTAATAGTTCTACAACATCTTATCTCCAAATCAGAAGTGACATATTAAAAGTTATTAGACAAGACTGAAATGTGGATCTTGCGCAGCCATAGAGTGATACGAGTTAGGATTTCTCGAATCTTGATAAAAAGCTTTATTGACTCAGGGACTAGTAAAAAGAATACTGAGTAAACTAAAAAATGCAGTGTAATATTTATCCTAGAAGAAAATACGTAAAAACTAACATTTTTTTACATTCGTTGTAAAAAAAAAAAAATTGTGTGCTTATAATGCAAATAAATACTATCTGCCCTGAATGTTTAATAACTTTTTTTATATTTGTACTGCCCTAAATCAAATAACCTTTTATTTTCTTCTGTCCTTAACATTAATTACAAAACAATTTTACTATACTAATTGTACACTTGAATATTTTGGAATTGTTACTCAATGCACTGTTTATTCATAGTTTTATTTGCTTAAATCACACAATAAACTTCTTTTATTTAAAAAATACATTCACCAAATATATTTTTTTTAAATTATGACAAAAAAAACATGTAAAAATTTCGGGTTGTCTCAACATTTTGCAAGTAATACGAATCAAAAGCTGGCCTGAGTGATCCGGGATCAAAGATTCAACATGTAAACAAACTGAGTCTCAGAAGATTCATGATGCTGCAAAGTTCAGATAGTAGGATGAGTGAGTGTTTATTTACGTTCGAGAATAAAGCAACACTAGGTCTATTTTCGATATTGCTTCAAGCAACATGGACGAAACCGGGATGGCATTCATTGCCCCGAGTTTCAAATCAAACCAATCTGAGGAAATTGATCCACAACAGATTTGTAATGGTTTTGGAATTCAGACAGAGGGTTTAGCCAGGGTGTCGTCATCGTCGCATAATCATGATACATTAACGAGGTTTTTGTGAAATCCATCACATTCTTTCGAATTGCTACGTTAGTGAACGATTAAAGAATTGTTTGAAAATGACAAGAATACATATTTTTAGTTCTAAAATTGGAAGAATAGGATAAAATGTAGGAAAATTAATGTAAACAAATTTGCGTAAATCGTGTTTTGGTGATATGGGTAAAAATTTGCAGAGTCTGAATCATTAGCATTAAAAAAATTGCAGCATTAGTAAAATTATTATGTCACTAATATGGTTTCTTATTCTGAAAAATAATAAATTTAAATAAATACACTCACTTCCAAAAGTTAAGCACGAAGATGTAAAATGCAAAAAAATCAGCAAATACTGCTTTGATTGACAAAAAATTTGGCACTAAAGTAGCATATATATTTATATATAAAAAAAACAATAATTATATACGAAGGAAAACAATATTAAATTTTTT
The DNA here is from genome assembly GCA_019973955.1 of Trichonephila inaurata madagascariensis. Classification (NCBI taxonomy): domain Eukaryota; kingdom Metazoa; phylum Arthropoda; class Arachnida; order Araneae; family Nephilidae; genus Trichonephila; species Trichonephila inaurata. The sequence goes on from BMAV01021487.1 coordinate 7,098, forward strand.
GTAAGTTATCAGATATATACTGGAGACTTAAATAAGAGTATATAAAATGAAAATAAACAGCATAAAATGATAAAAAAAAGGACATTAATAGGGTATGTGATCCCTCTCATCTGTTAATGCAAAGTTTACACATTCTGACCTTGCTTTTCAATTAAATTGGTCAACCACCGCAGAATTAAGCAATCGCCAATTTCAGCTTCTAAGAGCATTCAGCTCAATAATAAGAGTGGGTGGAGGTGGAAACGTGAAGATACAGCACGGCAGAGAGCATCCCAAAAGATATTCAATGGGATTAGGTCAAACTGGTATCTAGCCTGCCGCATAATCCCTTCACTCTCCAGGTAATCATCGACGATGTCAGCTCTATGGGGACGTGCGTTATCGTCTATTATTAAAAAGTAGGGTCAACTGCTGCAACGTACAATCTCACAATGGGTTCTAGGACTTCATCTCGATACCGGGACCGGCCAAAACCCCTTAAAAGATTCAGGTCGGTGCGGTATCCAAGAATCCCTGTCCACACCATAATGCTTCCGCCAAAAATGCGTGATGTCCGGTGAGGTTTGGGGCTGATTGGTTTCCCTTTTTTTCGCCATATTCTTTACGCTTTTTCATCGGGCTCCGAGCTCCCCACCTAAACATGGATTCCCCAATCAGACACAGCCCACCCCATGTTCCCGGCAACACTTTAACGTCCCCCCGTTGTCGAATAGAGGAACAAAAATAACCCGGGCATACCCCCCTTATATGAAATTCCTACGTAGGTGGGTATGCCTTCCAAAAGCGGAACCGTAGGTAAAACTTTTGGGAGGTCGATTGCGATTCCGCTTGGCTTAGCAAAAATTCGATTTTCCGGGGGGTTTAAACCCGGGTGACCTCCTGGGCCTTTGGATAACGTTTTGTGGTTTGGTTGTTTCCAAAAACTGAAATTACGAATGATGAACGCCAAAGAAAAGAGCAACATCGTGACCCTGTCCGCTCAATGCGCCCTAAGTGCCAGTGTGAAACTTCCCTTTGCATAAAATGGAAGTCTTGAAAACAAATTGTACGAAAGTTTTAAACATTTTCTATCAGCACTTACAATCAACTTCGCTTTATAAAGGGGTTCTTATAAGACTGCCCTTTTTTCATATTTCTTTACATGAAAGTATGATTTACTGTTACCTAACATATTCACATACTTCTATCTACCTCTGCAGTGAATTGCATCCTCTTCATCTCTGATTGATTCCAGAAATTAGCATTTTCCTCTCCTGCAAACTACAGTATCCTAAAATTTATTTAACCAATTTTTTTTTTGCATTTTCTAGTGACCCATATCATTGAGAAGCTTCAAGAAATTTCAAAAATGTTATCAAATTAGTTTTTAAAATATTTGAAGTTTTTTGAGCTATGGTTTTGGTTTTGGTTTATTTTAAAGCATTTTTTTCCCCCTTTTTAAAATTTAATTAATTAAAAATATTTTTTTGGGTTTTAGTTTGAAATGTAAGTTTGAATTTTGAAGTTTAATTCCAATTTTCATTACTAAAATAATTTCTGCTTGATTATGTTTTGAGTTCTCATAATTAATTAATTAAGATTAATATTATGGCCTATTTTTGCTTAAAAAATAGTTTATATAACTGAAAATCTTCACTTAATTTATGTCTGTAGAGAAAATGCCATGGTAATGCGTTATCAGGTTGCTGTGAGAAACAATACAAAGAAATGAAATACTACTAAAAATGATGTATCTAAAATCAGTTTTTTGTTGATTCTGAATTAGACTCAAACAAGTATTCTGAATTCAAATGTTAAAAACTGAATATTTCCTTGATGTACCAAACTACCTTATCCCAAACATTTTTAACATTTTTTTAGTATTTTTAAAAAATTAGGGGGGCCCCAAGACTGAAACTTCCTAAACTGTCCCAAATAATTTTTTCAAAACCCAAGGCTTTTTTCCGCAAGAAGAACCTTTAATTTTTTTTAAACCCCAAACGAATGCTCTATAAAAAGGGGGTATGGATTTATTCTGGGGATTTTTAGTTATTTTTCTAAAAAATACTAAAGTTGATATTTTAAAAATTTTCTTGTTTTTCCCAGGTTTTTTTGAAAATAATTATTAAAATCAACAAGGAAATAGATTTTCAAAACTAACTTTTGTTTCAAACCTTAAAAAACATAAATAACTTTAAAAAGATAAAACAGTTTAAAAATTTAGTATTTTATGACAGATAAAAACTTAAAAAAATTCCTAATTTTTTTTAAAAATTTTAAACTAATGGCTGATAACTGACTTTTTACTTATAGAATCAGTTTAATAATATAATCAAAACATAAAACATCCATTATTTTTATTGTAAGGGTTCCCAAAACTTTTTTTTTTAAAAAAAAGGGTACCTTTAGCCTTTTTTTAAGTGAGTGTAAATAAATCCCGGGGGCTTAACCAAAAAAAGGGTCTTTTCAAGTAACACTTTTCCTTTTTTACTTTTGTCTAAGGGGTTTTATTGAAAAAAAGAAATTTCTTTTGTTTTTTTTCGGGAAGCCCAAAAAACCCAAATTTCCCAGCTGCCTTTTTGCAAAAATTTCAACATTTTTTAGAATCCTCCTGCAAAAATACATAAGTTTTGTACTTTTAGAAGTTGGTTTGTTTTATTTGAAACAAATGTTTTTCCCCCAACAAACCTCACAATTATAGAGAAAAATGAAAAAAAAATCGAGAGGAAAAAAAAATAATATAAAATACCCAATGATTTGCTGTTAAAGTACATTTTATAAAGTTCAGCAAATTACTTTTTTTTAATGCAATCACTGAAAATAACTCATCCTTAAAATCGATTTTTATTTTCAAAATATATCATATGCATCTTCAAATAGCGCAAAATTGTGAAACAGAAAATAAAACTGTACGAAATTATTTTTTTTATTGTGAATTTTTCCTTTTAAAACGCGGAAAAAAATTTAAAAATTTAAAAGAAAGGTAGTTTTGATTTGTAAAAAAAAAATTGTAATTGATTTGTAAAATAAATCAATTTTTTGATTTAAACAATCATTTTAGGGAATTTTTTTTTTTTGTAGATGTACACTTTACTTTTTTGTTTTTTAAGTTTTTAAAAGGATTAAAAAATTTTTAAAAAATTTGAAGCAGTAGAATTTACAACTGTTCGAAAATTTTTTAATTTTTCGAATAGGTAAATATCATATTTAATATCTTTGGGATTTAATAATGTGACAAATGCAACTTTTCTGCACTTTGTAAATTTGTAAATATAAGCGAAAAATTTCATATATGCGTTCCTTTTACACTATCTTTTTATAACCCAATAATGCACGCAGTTTTTGGGGACTGACTGGGCTTTAAGCGATTTGTAATTTTACGACCAAACTTTTAATAATATATTACTTTTGGTTGACAAATACTATCAATTGTATTTAAAAAGGGCCCTTTGCAAAATTTTAAACTAGCCCCTTAAGACAATATATATTATAGTATTTAATTTAGGTATATGGGGTGCTTTTTTTATGTGTGTGTATTGAATATTTTGGAAAACGTTTTTTTCCTTTTAAAATTTTCATTATGTTATGGTCATAAAATAATATATTACAGACATATTGTGTTAAAATGGGCTAAATTTAGCTCCCTTTTAAAAAGCATGGAAACCCTTTTAAAAAAAATTGAAGTTGTCTCAATTGACTTAAGACTTATTGTTTCCCTAATAAAAAAGCAACGATAACAATCTATTATAGTTTGGTATTAAAAAAATGTGTGTAAAAAAATTTTTTAAAATTTTAAAAATTCCCCATGTTTAAAAATTTTAAATTTTTTTTTAAAATTGGTTTAAAAAAAAAAACTCTTTTTAGAAAAAAATTGTAGCTTTTTTATATTTTCTTGGGGTTTTTTTAAAGAAATGATTTAAATAAAAAAAAAAAATGCAAAAACCCCCATATAAAAAAATTCTGGGGGATGAAAAATGTATTAAAATCCCGGTTTTTTTTATTGAGGTAGACATAAAGTGCTATAAGTAATTTGTGCCAAAATCATTTCAAAAAGAATCTTTTTGACTATGATAAACAAAAAATTTTTCGTCAGAATATTTTAAGTTTTAAAAGCATTGCAATTATTGAAAAAAAAAATTTTTTAAATTTTTAAAAAAAAAAATTTTGGATTTGTTTTTTTCCAAAACCCAAAAAAAAAAAATTTTTTTCAAGTTTTAGACATTTAAAATCAAATTTTCTGCCCCCAAAAATCAAACGCCGATAAAAAATAAACGGGAAAAAAAATTTTTATAAACATTTTTAAATTACTCTTTTTGGATCCCCCGATGTTTCAAAAAACACTGAAATTGCAAAAAAATCATCCCGGAAAAAAAATAATTTTTTTTTGGGAAAAACAAAAAACCCCCCAAAAATTGGGTTTTGATAACGCCTTTTTCAACACGTTCAATTTTTTCCATCCATGAAAATTTCCCAACGTATTGAAAAAAAACCCCTAAATATCATACGTGTTACTGGAGAATTTTAAATTTCCTATTTTCCGTTTTTCAAATTCTGGGCGGATCAAAAATGAAGAATGAGATTTTCAGAATCATTTTTACGAGAGAAAATTTTTTTCTTTGGGCTCGTCGAAAAATTACCCCGCCACTTTCAAAAAATGATAAACTTTTGTTATTGTTTCCTAAGGGGGAAAAATAGGCGGATTTTATTCTAGAGTGAAATGGGGGTGGCTTTTATTTTTGAATTGGGGGAAATAAAAAGTTTCAAAAAATTCGGGAAAAGCGCCTTTTGAGGGTACAAAACTTTAATACTTTAAGGAATTTCCAGATATATTTAGTAAATAAACTATAATGAAATTTATAGTTTAGTTCTTCTGTTATCTTAAATTTATTATTTCTCAGATAATTTAATTTTATTCTGTAATTTTATATATATAACTTAAATGGGTTTATTTCTATTAAGTTAAGTTGTAAATTATTTTTAATTAAGCTTTTTCTTTGTAATTCACGTTTCTTAAAGTAAAAATTTCATTACTCTCTAATGAGAAATATTTTCTACCTAAGCTTAATTGAATGGCACAACAGCCCATACAGAAAAAAGGACTACAATGCCCATTTTTGATTTCGTGATCTTGGGTGCATGAGCAGTTGTTCCGGTCAGGGGGTTAGTCTGATGCAAAATCCCCAGTGTTTAGTTCCCAAGCAAGCTTGATACTCATTTATTGACCCACTGAGGGGATGAAAGGATTAGTTGACCTTGCCCAGCTCAGGTTTTGAATCCAGGACCTGTGATGTGGAAGTGTAATACACTACCACTCAGTCACAGGGCTTACATTTTCTTTCAGTCAACGCAACAACAAAATTTTAGTGTTTAGAGAGTATTTCATTCAAATAGTCTGTCAGTGCTGTTCGTAAGTAAATATTAACGCCACCCTATTCAGTTGTACAAAGGCCTTTGGCAACGTACCTCGTTACTTTGAACCATGGTAAAGTGATGAGGACGACATCAAAGCTGGCATTCCCCTCTCTTAACTTCCACCCCACCCCAACCGGAGGACGTTTTTACAAAACAATATAGTAAGTGTTCTTTCGATTGAAAACTATCATGATCTAAAAAGGAATATTTTCCATTTAGATTTTTAATAAATGAGAATTATTGTTGTTTGTAATTTTATTATTGGAAAATTGAGAATTTCAGAGTACTATATATATATCTCTCTGGAATTGTTTTTTACAAGATTAATTTTGCTATTGATTAAAGTACTGTAACGTACACTCATGGACAAAAAAATTTGTGCACCAAGAAATAATTGCGGTATCGTAACGAAACTTGGCATGGAGGCACATTTCGGGGACAGATGCAAATGATTAGAAACGTAGCGTGATAGCACATTACGCATAGCTGGTAGAGGGTGTTTAACGTCGTACTCCATGCAGTATAAAACAGGTAACCAGCAGCTGTCGCAGTTTAAGAGGGGGAGAATAACCGGCATGATAGATGCTGTTCCCAGTGGATTCGAGAGATGTCATTTACACGAAGACCAGGTTCAGGATACCCTCGACAGACCCTGTCGACGAGAAGACCACCCCATCTTAAGAAATGCACGCGTACAGCCAACTGCTTCATCGGCCGCATTCTAGGCACAGATAGCATTTTCAGTACACAGGTAGCATTGCCTGTGTCTTCTCGAACCATACGATGGTGCCTGGCTGAAGGACGTTTGGGATTTCGGCACCCATTACGTGTGCTGCCCTTGACGCCCACCCATCAAAGATTCCATTTGGAGTGGTGCCGCGTGCGAGGAAACAGAACTGCAGAGCAATGGAACCAGGTCATGTTTAGCGACGAATTCAGATTCAATCTCAGCATTGATGACAATCCCGTTCATGTGTGGAGACCCCGTGGTGAAGGCATCAATCCAGTCTTTGCTTTACAGTGACACACCGCTCCTACTGCTGGTGAGATGGTATGGGGTGTCATTGCCTACAATACACGGTCACCCTTAGTATTGATCCACGGCACCATGACAGCCCAGTGGTGTGTCCGTGATATCCTTCAACCACATGTGTTCCCACTCATGCAACGGCTCCTAGGATCTGTTTTTTAACAAGAAAATGCTCGGCCTCATACGGCATGGGTGTCACAAGACTGTCTCCGCACTCTTAATAGCCTTATTTGGCGTGCCAGATTCTCAGATGTGTCTCCAATCGAGTATATCTGGGATCATTTTGGACGGCGAGTTGGGTATCCTACGAGTTTGAACGAACTAGAGACACGGCTACATCAAATATGGAACAAAATGTCTCAAGACATCGTACAGAACTTGTATGCATCAATTCTTATCGTATCGCATAGCTATTTAAGCTAAAAGAGGTTCACCAGGGTATTAAATTTTTCCCCGTTTTTCCCTTTTTTTTC
>BMAV01021488.1:0-35903 GCA_019973955.1 Trichonephila inaurata madagascariensis
TCACGTTTCTGGACATAATCCGTTTCGCCCGATCATTTACTATTCTGTGCTCCTTCTGACCCAGACATTTTCCTGATCTTCCAGTCTCAATACACTTTCATTACAACCTTTATGAAAATTTTCCCAAATATGTTTATTTATACTAGCGCCATTTATCTAAGCTTATACAATTATCCCATGTTCAAAGTCCAACAAATCTATTTTCCTCGAATATTTACAAGCAGTTTATCAATATTATTCTCCCAGAAATTCTTTTTTATACTGACATATCCTTTAAGAGGCAGCTCTGTTCAGCAATAAATCACCCGAATAAACTGTTAAATGGTCTTAATAAATGGATTACTACAACAAAATATCAAAACCAGTTTTAACAACAGCAAGAAACAGACTTTTTGAAACTATGGGTTTGTTTAAATAAGTAGTTCGCGCTCGTAGTTTTATCCAGTTACGAGAGATCGTGATGAGATAGAAAAGGAAGAAAGACAAATAGAGCACACAAGAGGAAGTAATGAAAAAAGGAGTTGAGCGAAGAAGCGTTGGAAGAGAAGGGCTGTTAGATATGCAAATCGGTCGTTACTGAAATTCATTGGTTGGGTTCTTCCTCATGTCGAAAGTAAAGGCGCTTTATTTTGAGGCCTGTGATTTATAATTGTCACATGGTACATATTTTTTGTAAATGTGTGGTTGTGATTTTTCAAAGAACGCAGTACTAATGTAATATGGTAATTTTAAGTTTTATCAATAAATTCTTTATGTTAAAAATGCCTGGTGTATTTGTTTGTGAAAATTTCCACGGCAATACAACAAGAAGAAAACCATTCTGACTTTAAAAACACCTCTCTGATCAATAATCGACTCCAAACTCTTGTAATTGGTTGATAACAAATATTTGAGGAAAGATGAGGATGAGGCCGTGAAAAGAAATTTAAGAAGGTGTGGCCAGCTCATGTCATGTGTGCTAAATATGCCACATTGGATTATAGTAAATAGCACTTTTGTCAGCTATGTGAGTCACCATGTTATGAGATTTGAAGAGTTTTTGCTTCAACGTTTGGTGTATGTTTTTAGTTTTATTATTTGTGTAATATGATGCATTTAACCATTTTCAACGTGTTTATATCTTTTTAAATCCCTTTTATGCATTATAACGCAAAATGAAGTGACCAAAAGATGCACAGAAAGTGATTGTGGGTGTTAGTTTAATCAACCACGGCACGATTAGTCATTTTTAGAAAATTCATCAAAATAATTTTGCGTTGTTTTTGAAAGTATATTTTCGCATAATTGAAGACATTATATTAAAAGACACAGCATCAGAGAACAGAAAATCTTTCTGGGGTCTGAGTAGCAAAAATACTTGAGAAAGAAAAAGAAAGACGGTGGAATATATTCATTAAGAAAGTTGAAAAATTTAGTAATAACAGATGTCTCATGCAAAATTGCTTTAGTATCAGTGGTGGGGCGAAGAAAGTTCTTTTAACTGGGAAGAAATCGTTTAACCTTGTCTCCAAATATTTTTGCACGCCATCTTGATAGTAAAAATATCGAAAGGAAATGGATGAACTCAATGTATCAAGGCAAAGAGGTTTGAAACGTACCCAGGAACTCGCTCTGGAAAAATACCGTCAATTGAAAGATTAAGTAAGTAGAATAAAACAAGAGAAAATCGGACATATTTGAAAAGATAAATTTGGCTTGGAAAATCTAAACTTAGACAGTAGAAAACTCATCAGCGTGTGTAATGATGGAATGCCATAAATGTTATATAAAGTCATCGGCCCTGTAACTGAAAAAGTTTGAAATCGACCTATATATAAAAAAAATATCAATGCGTGATATAGTAAGAGGCACTGTGTGCCAAAACTTCAGATATGTAACATGTTATGGTACCGATTGTGAAATATGTAAATAAAATTAGAGCAATAGTATCAGTGCAGAGTATAATAGCATAACAGTGCAGAGTTGAGAGAATATTGTGAATGTTAGATCTGAATGTAAGGATTTTAACCTTCACATTAAAGTACACTGGCTTTCTAAAGTGTAAATTCTGAGTAGATAGCAGTAATTGAAAAATGCTCTTTCTAACTTTTAGAACAAGGAAATGAACCTCATGATGTAGATTATTTCACAATAAATGGTCATTTGGTTTGACATTTAGAGTTGAAATTTCTAGCAGATTAAATAAGAAAGATTAAATTATTGTTCAACTTTTTAAATAACTTTAATTTGTTCCTAAATCATTTAAGGCTCTTCTCCTCCCTTTTAGAAAATGATGATTTGAGTGAGTTTCCTATCTTGATACAGCAGAGGAATGCAATGATAATAATTATAGTTTGATCAATACAATATAAAAAAACCCCAAGATTTACCAAATCATAATTTGGAGAGAGAGAAGTCATTCTAGTGATTTTTTTCTAAAATAGAAAATTTCATACTTGCCCCAATAGAACTATTTTTATTTTGTGAACAAAATATTAAACTGATGCTAATTAACATAAAAATGGAAGAAATAGACATTTGAAAAAGTAATTTTTAAACTAAAATATGATACGCTTCTGACATAATTAGTTTCTGTCCTTCATTATCATGTAAATATCTCCCAGAGCTAAGAAAAAATTTAAAGAAAAAAATGTATACCACCTTTAAAGGAAATGCAGATGTGAACAAGTATTTTTACATAAATGAAATGTATTCAATACTAGCCGCTACTCGCCCACTTCGCTGCATATTTCATAATTATGTATGTGAATACATACGGTATATATATATATATATATATAAATTATTGATATATAAATCCTAGCATTAAGCATTTATATTGAAACACGTTTAAGCTCCCGTAACCTCCTCCTCTAAAATGGATTTTCCGCAAAACGCATTTTTTGTAGATATCTACTCCGCAAAATAAACATGATTGCCAAATTCAAGTCTAAATCTAATATTAAAAACGGGATATATTTAGCAATAAACCCCATTGCACACTTCGACAGCCAATTTCTGAAAAACCCACTCTCAGCAGATTTCAATTTAACAAAAGCACGTATACCAGATTTCATTATGTAGATCTAGTAGTTGGAAAACGGGAAATTTTTTAGCCGAACATCCCAGTAACTCCCCCTTTCCCGCATGTGAGTCGATTAAAATCCATTCTTAGTGGTTCTATTTTCAACAAGAGAAACATGTTTGACAAATTTCAAGTATATGAGTCTAACAATTCAAAAACAGGATTTTATTCCTGTAACTCCCTAAACTTTGGCAACCACCATTGAAAGCTGATTTTTGCAGAACTCTACTTTACACAAAAGGAACACGCCTACCAATTTTCATGTCGGTAGATATAATAGTTTCAAAAGGCTAATTATTTATCTATAACACCCCTTAAGCCGCCGCAAAGTCTCTCGGGGCTCGATTTTCGCAACCCCTTTTCTAGAAGACTTATACTCCATGAAATGAATCATGGTTTGATTTTCGCAAAATCTTCTTAATAGCGGATATCAACTCCGTGAAAAAGAGAAACATACCTACTATAATTTTCAAGCCTATATGTCTTATAGTAGTTTAAAACGTGAATATTCAATTATAACGCCTTTTAGGAGTAGATTTTTACAAAACATATTTTGCTGCGGATCATACTCTCTGAAAGATATCTAACTACCAAATTTTAAATATACTGCGTCTAATAGTTTAAGAACAGATATATATATATGCATAACACTACTTAAGGCCCCACAACAACTCTTGGGAGTCGATTCTTGCAAAAGCAATATTGTAGCGAATCTCTTTCAATGAAAGAAACATGCCTACCAAATTTCAAGAATATACGTCTAAAAGTTTAAAAAAGGAAATAATTAACTATAACGCCCTTTTAGCCCCCACAGCGCCCCCTTGGTGGTCGATTTTCGCAAAACCTCTTTTGTAGCGAAATTCTACTCCATGAAAGAAGCGTTCTTACGATATTTCAAATCTGTACGTCTAATAATTTAAAATGGAAATAATTATCTATATCTCCCCTGGTCGTGATGAATTTCATGGGCCTCAATCTGGCATATGCCGATTGGGTGGCATTAGTAGCAAAAACAATATATATACATCAGAGTCAGCCAACCAGTGGCACGCATGGCCCAGTGGACTGTAATAGTAAGACGTGAAGATTTTTTGAAAATTTTAAAAATTGAGGAAATGATAACAATTAGCAATTTTTTTAATAATTTATTGAAATGTGGTTATCTCAGACAAATAAAAAAACTTCAAAGTTTATTTTAAATACGTTTAATCAATTTAATTGCAACAGATTATCAATCAGGCAAATAGAACTCCTTCCTTGTTGTGTGCTCTAGCTTTCCAAAAGACGTACAATCGCGAGATTTAGGAATTTAAAGGAACGTGTCTTAAAATATCTTTAAGAAAACAATGAATTACCCGGTGAGTGCTTGCTACTTGATACTGAAGATTGGCTACGGAATTAGGCTTTCTTTTCCGATATTATGGGATATTTAAGTAATTGTAAGACTGTGTTTGTAAAAAATATTGTAAATTGTTTGCTTTAGTAAGTCTTTTTTTTATGTCTTCTTTTGTGAACACACTTTTGCTTTTGAAAAAAGGATTAACACATCTCACACTAATGCAGGAACTATTTAACACGGTTAATAATGCTCCAAACTATGACAGATTATTTTTTCCATTTGAAAGAATCACTTAGTATTTGGTATGATAATTTTGAAGATTATAAAAAAATGCTGTTCTTTTAAAATTATTTTTTATATTGTCTGCAAGACTCTGATTGTTATCCATCTCAAATGTAAATCGAAATTATTGACCTACACAACACGATACTACTCTTAAACACAAGTATAAGAAAATTATTTCAACTGTAAGTGATCCAAGTTACATTGAAATTTAGGAATTCGGGCTAGCAGGTCATTTTCCAAATGTACGCCATTTTGCTGTTAGGTATCACTGTAGGTTTGGATCAGCATATGTCTGTGACCAACTGTTATGAACAAAATAAAATCAAAATATCTCTCAAAATTAACTGATAAAACAATCTAATTTTGTTTTTGTCTCTCTCTTCAAAAGAGAAAAAAAAACTCTAATCTAATCCTAATATAGCTTACTTGATAAGAGAAAAATCTCAAATTTAAAAGTTACATGAAGCAAGTATAGTGACGGCTTAGTAGTTATTTAGAATTAATTGTTTCAAGCTACTCATTTTCATTTTATACTTAACGTAAGTAAAATTTAACCAGTAACTTGTTTACTAACAATAAAAGCTATACTTATACTTCTGTTTAATTTAACATATTTTTAAATTTCCGGTACTTAGACTTGCAGAAAAAAATAAGCTATTAAATTTTAAAATCTTATAATAAGCCTTTATGTAACATTTTCTAACCTTTTCACACACTTTTTAGATTGTTGGAAATATTGGAAACGACACGCTTAGGTGTTTTATATTAGATCATGGCACTTTACCCAAAAGAGTTGGCCATCCCTGATATAGATAAAATAAAATCGTGAATAATTTCTTCAAATTTGAAGAGTTCTCTGATACCTCAGTAACAAATTACATTAACCCCAAATTTGCTTAAAAGTTTCATTAATGATAAATGATGTTTTTGTACTGTATGAGATATTGTTTTACATGCAATTATTAAATTTTTCGCAAACTGAGAGAACGGAAAATTCAAGTCTAACTCAATGCCAACAACTGTGTTTCAGTTACCTTAACCAAAAAAAGTTTATCTGGCATTGACAGCAACATCTCATCTATCGATCACTCTCTATCATTCCTTATTATTACAAATTGGTGTTTCATTAAACTGTTGTAAATTAATTAATTTAACTGTGAAACTAAGTTAACATTTCTCTCCCTAAGTGAAGCAGATTTTCTCTCTAATTTTATTTCCATTAACCAAATCCTGACCATGATGGTAAGACTATATAACAATGGCTCGAGGAAGGATTCAAAAGTTCCCAGACTGAGTCTATAACCAATAAATACATAGAGTCAAACAATATTACCAATTAGATTGTTGAAACACATCCTCCTTTGAAATAAGACCATTGAGTCATCGTAACATTTCTAGAATCCATTTCTAGCCATGTCCTTTAATTCAGTATGCAGTGCCAACCGGGTGGCGTAGTTGGTTTGTCACTGGCCTTTTGCACCTAAGAATGTGGGTTCGACCCCGGCCTAAGTCGGTGGATTTTCATGATGCAGAAAATTGACAGTGGCCATCTCGTAGGATTATACGGCATGTAAAAAATCCCTTAAAGTGCCCGTTTGGCTTAGGTGCTCTCGACAAAATTAAATTCCTAAATCCAATTTCACATCGTTAGAGCTCAGGTGCCTCTCTCTGGGGAGGAAAATGGAGGGGGTGACTTGCGGCAGTTTGTATTGCCTATATGGTACTGAACTAAAAAGTGATACCAGCTCCTGAGGGATGAACTAAGTCTGCAAATATAAACAATACCAATATGCAGCCCCAATAGGAAAAAAAAAAGGTATGCGATGCATTTTTAATTTCATCTGTAGTTTGGAATCGATGACTCTTAAAGCTACTTGCCGGTTTTGGAAATATTCTGAAGGGGTGCAAACATGGGGTAAGGAGAAGGCGGTAAAACAACTGTTTTAGTTTTCACGCAGTTCGTTGTTTGAAGCATTTTCTTACGTTCCACCACTGAAATCTTTTCAATGTTTTTAGCAGTGCGGAAGTCTGCGAACGCGTTCAGAACGTTCGTCATCTTTGACACTTTCCCTGCCTTCCTTGAAATGTCGATGCTACTCAAAATCTTGCTTTCGTAAAAATGTATCACTGCTGCATAAATGCTTCAACATTCCGAAAGTCGCAGTAGCATTCTACATAATTTGATATGCATTTTCTCCACCGGCATCATTTATTTCAATCATCTGCTACTAAATGCGTCCATTTACAAAATGCGATATCGAGGCTATCAACCGACCACTTGATTTAGGACAAATGACTTTTTAAAAAGGGGAAGGATGCAGTAACACGAAAATGCTATCCTAGTCACTCCATTGCAATTTTTTTTTTTTCATATTATAGGCTCAATTCGGGAACTTTTGTGTGTGAATCTTACTTCGAATAAATGATGCATGTCAAGTCAATTAAAAAATTGCCACACTGTTGGCATAAGTTGACCACTCCCGGTACTATACACTCATTGTTGTGTACTGTGTTGGGAGAAGAATTACCAATTTGGAATTCTACAAAAACAAATGTGTTTTATATCTATCAGATTGCACATAAAAAACTTAAAAAAGTTTCAAATACTCAATACGAAGATGTGTTGCAGTCGTTATTGCTAGTCACGAAGGGTATACAAAATATTGGTTTTGTCATGTTATGATGTTTGCATATGTACGTCGTGTTATGCATCTTTGTATTTTATGTAATCTGTCAAAAAATTTGGCTTTTATCTTTTTTGACCTTAATGGCACCGCAAATTGGATTGTGCTTGAAGTATACGAAGTAGAATTTAAAAGTACCCCCCTCCGACTGGACTATAACTCAAAATATACTGCCAATTAAATTGACGAAACACATCCTTCTTCGAAATAAGCCTTTAAGCAACAGCACACCTTTGCCATGGCTTGTAACGGTCATCGAATCATTTCTGGAATCCATTTTTAGCAATGTCCTTTAATTCACCCTGCGATACACTTTTAAATTTATCTGCAGATTGAAATCGACGACTCTACAAGCTACGGGCTGCATAAAATAGTAAACAAAAAAGTCTTAAATTGCCCATAACAGCATTTTCAGTTTTTTTAACGAGAAAACGCGTCAAAATTTTCTCAAATTCTCTTATCAAATTTTAAATAATTTTTAGCTTTCATGCATTACAGATATAAAATTTGAACATAAAGCATCATAAATATAATGTGAAAATGTATCAATATGGTTTTGGTGTGAATTTGAAAGATATTTAAAAATGCCTGATTATACGGTGTTTATAAGTTTTTGTTAGGCTTTCGTAACGTTATCATTAGGTCTTGTTGTTGCAGACAGTTTCTAAGTTTTGCACTTCAAAAGTTACTCTAAACTGGACAAATGGTTTCTAAAACAGACAAAATAAAACTGTTTTTATGTTTTTAAACATGAAATTTATGTGTTTTTATGTATGTAACAAGCTTCTCGCAAAGACAATAAACATAACATTTAATGTATCATCTCATACCTTTTCTCAGAAACTATTAAACATAAAGAACTCAAATTTTTATTTATATTTATTAGACATTATATTTATACTGAAGTGAAATTTTTTTAAATATATTAATTAGTTTTTTCAAAAACAAACTTTTAGTTCAGGGAGCAAATATGTTTATTATGAATTTATTGAAAATTGTCCTTTTTTGTTATGATATCTGCTTAAGAAAATTTAAAAAATGTCACTTCAGTATACACAATTGCATTAAAGAAATATAGAGTACATTCCTACTGTAAATTTACACAATTTTAAAAATATAAATTTTAGAAAACAGAAATTTTTATAAAAAAATCTTATCTTGTCAAACAAAATATTTTGAAATATGCATTCAAAACGAGGATTAATAAGCAATTCGTATGCAGAAAATTAACTAAAACTATTTCGCAAATAGTTCAAATATTTCAAAACTTTTTTAACTCGTTACTAAGATTTAGCGAGTTTAATTAATCAGTAATAATAAATAATTAAAACTAAATTTAAAGTGAAGAATAGACTTAAATTTAGGTAAAATCACTAACTATTAAATATAACATTCAAATAACTAAAACTTGTCCAAATTTGGCTCCAAAGTTTTAGCATATCTACACACAGTTAAAATTGCAGTTATACAGTATCTAAATTAATTACGTAGAAATAAAATAATTAGAGGCTTTGCACCTTTCCCCAGATTTAATAAGACAATGTTTACATTTCTATCTGTTAAAATGGGCGTGGTTAATCAGTTGATTATTTTTCAAAAATCATTTTAGAGAATACTTCTAATTCATATAATGGCTGTATATTATATCATTGGAAAAGTCTTGATTTGGAGATTTTAGAAATATCAAAAACTCAAAATCGATTTTCAAAAAGTTTTTACCCTACTGACTGCTCTTAAATCAATTGTACTTAGAGAGTTCCAACCAACTCCTCAAGAATGAATATAAATTTTTAAGAACGCAATTAAATTATCGGGTGACATATACACAGTTTGAAGCTAGATTAACCGCTAATTTTGAATATTACTGTAAATTAAGAGACATTAATTTAGTGCTTCTCAAATTTTCAATGTTTTCGACTCAATTTTCATGCACCCCCGCCTTACATGCAAAAAGTGCATTTAATGCAATAATATTGTACTTTGACGTTAAAGCTACAATACGACTTTAATTATAAACTGTTTTAATTATCAATATAAGTATTAAATTTTACATGTATTTTGTACAAGCCCATGGGGCCACTAGTAACTATTTGTGTGTTCTTAACATAGTATCTACACTGTTGAAATTCGTAGGTAAGCAAAGGTATCTATGTATGGGACCCTATCTTCTCACGAACCGCACGACACAGAAACTCGCCGGAGTACCAAAAGACGGAATGGTCCGAGGAATCCGTTTTTACCATTTATATTCCGATATTCCAATTGGTTAAAATGATATGAATTACAAAACCTTAAAATGCCATTTGGTGCCATTTTTCCCTGCCAGGGGCCAAGTTCAAAATTTCGGAACTTTTTTTCCCAGACGTTTTTAAAACGCGATCTAATTTTTTTTCATGAGACTCAAACAAAACATAATTACAGAATCGAAAAGATCATTTACTTCGCCACGATACGGTATAATTTATTTTACAAAATAATGATATTTTCTATTTTTTCTAAAATGAGTCAAAATCGATACGTTTTTATGAAATTGATTTCCAAATCATTCCGCTTGAATTTTCTTGGGAGTTAATGAAATGATATTCTACACTAAAAAAGTTCATGCGTTTCTCTTTTAGAATCAGTCATTTAAAAATGTAAATGTCAAAAACTGTTGTTTTTTTTCGATTTTTCAAAAAATACTCAACATTTTATTTAAATACTTAATAACTTCTTTATTTATAAAAATAATCTCACGAAACTTTTTTTCGTGTGTAGAACTGATATTATACGTAATCTGTACCAAGATTGAAAAAATATCTTAAAAATTACGATTTTTTTTTAAATAAAATTGTGTTTTCGTTTTTCCTCTTTTGCGAGAAATATGTAAGCATTATTTTTTTTAAAGTTTTTTGTTTAAAAGTTTTTGTTGTTTGCAATCGATATATGGAGTCTGAAGGCATTAACTTACAAATGAAGCCTTGAAAAAAATAATTAATTAAATAATAACCGCAATTTTAATAAACGCATGCCCACAAACCACTGTTATGCATTTACACTCCAAATAACATGGTTTACGCATGTGCGGAGGACGAATCGATAGTTATTGAATCACATCGATGGTTTTACTTTTATAATCTAAAGCTAATTCCTTTAAAATTTTTCTGGAATTTTGTAATTTTGAAAATTTCTGTTTTTCTGTTTATTTCATACATAAACTTTTTTTTTTTTAAAAAAAAAAATTACTTTTGCGCTTCCGCAGACTGCAAAAATTAAACGAAAAAAATTGCCTAAAATGTCTGTAAATGTAATTTAGATATTAACATAATGCAATGTAAGTGACGTAATCAACTATTTAAACAGTTTTTTATGTGAACAGTTATGTTGCTTCTGTGGAGACTGTGCTTTGAATATAATATTTATTGCACAGGCTAATGGTTCCACATAATTTTTTTTAAAAAAGTAGTTTTAAATGTCAAAAATAATAAAATAAACGAACACTTTTATCAATTTTATTTGTCATGTCTTACCTTTATTTTAGCAAAGCACATATGAGTGTTGGCATTTTTTTATTCTGAAAAACTTTGCCATTAAAAAAAAAGTTGTGTGTGATAGCTGTACCCTCCCTCTTAATGCATTTAAAAATATTTTTTCCTTTGTTTGTAATAGAATTTTGTAATACATTTCTTCATCTTATAAAAATGTCTTGAATATGAAAAATATTTTACACACATAATGTTAATTTATCTTTAAAAAATATAATAAAAAAGATAATCTTTATATATTTATTTTAACATTTACAGCTACCTTTTTTTTCATTTTTATATTTTACTTTTATTGTACAATTCACCTATTATATTACTTCCATAGAAACAAGTTATATATATAAAAAATCAATTCCTATTTAGGTCAACAAAGAAAATTTTTAATTTAGTTAATTTTTATTAAAGTGTTACAATCAAAATATAAATATGTTTATACATACGACAAATTCACAATATTTAGTAACAAAATATAAAGTTATTTTTCTTGCAATTTGCTTTTCTATGTACTATATATGTTATATTTCTATTTTTTTGTTTGTTCGTTACTGTTTATTTATTAAATAAAATTTTAATTATTATAGTAAAACAGAAATTACCTTCTCAGAAAATAGTCCATCCTAGGTGAAATTCGAACCCACGACCTTTGAATTTATCCTTTGCGCTACAGGGGCACAACGAACAATTTTCCTTTCTATTTCCTTCTTTCTATTTTTTAATTTAATAGATGACTTTGTGACGTCTCTCGCGTCCTTCTTCTAACATAACTCCTAAGTTCTTTGACGGCCACGATTAATGGCAAAACTTTTCCAACCCAATACCAAGAAGAGAAACGAATCGAATATGCAAAAGAGATATACTTTAAAAGGGTAGAAAGTTTGATGAAATAGAACGGCAAGCCTAGAGATAACTTAGTGTGGAATCGTTCGGAACAAGTGTTAGACGTCCTACAGTTCAAGAAGAAGGATAAGTTCATAGCAATAGAATATAATAAAGATAAAGAAAACCTGAGTCTTCTCACCTACAATTATAACATAATAGGAATTATTTCTACCTAGGAAGGAAGGTGACTCTACAAAAAGGTAATATTTTGTATAGGAAGTTTGATTGACTTTTTAATTATTATAATTAAGATAAATAACATTTTCCCGGATCTGTTTGGGAATTAAAGGTTTAATTGGTGTTAACTCTCCTTTAAGAAAGTTGTTTTAAAATTTAAGAAATTTTAAAGTTATTCTTAAAAAGTTGTGTTGATACATAATGTCTCATCATTTAGAAAATTTCCCTCCCCCTAGCTTACGCGAATCACCCAAAATAGTCATCACAGGATGGCTATGTCCAATCCCGAACTTTTTTAATTCGGGGTTAGGTAATGCAGGTGGATTAATGTATTACCCGATATGTATTTTTCGGGGTCAGAGAACTTTTTTAGAATTCCTAGAAACAAAGAGTCAAATACAGTTACGAAAACCCCAAATAATCTGTCATTGGGTTATTGAAAAGTCATCTAGGGGGAAAGGGCTCAAGTTTGGGACTCAAATTTGGGTGGGGTTTTTTGCAAAAAACACCAGGATTTCGCGCAGCTAAGGCTGAATTAGCGAAGGCTTTTCCACGGTCAAAAAAAAAGAAAAATTTCAAAGAAAATTTTTTTCTTCAAGCAGGGGGAAAAAACAGGAACCCACTGATTTTGTATATTTTTTAAAAATTTGAGAAACATTTAGAATTAGGAATGTCCCAAGCAGTTGGATCATATTTTAGTTCCTCGAAACCCGATCCCGGACTATTTGGGAATGCGCAATCCACAGAACACGGTACAACTTTTTGGGAAATCTTGGCAAATTCGAAGGGGTATTCTTCAAATTAAAAAGGGGGTTCAGGGAAAGATAAAGTGAAAGCGAGGTAAAAACGCGCATAGGATGCCTAATTTTGATGCTAATGGTAAAAATGGAGAAATTTGAAATTGGACGAGACCAAATAACGGAAAATGATTTTTTTTGGGGAAACCTCAAAGTAATAGAGGGTTGAGAGGAATAGATTTCGAATAAAAGGGTCAGAATTTAACAACAGGGGGTTTCCAATTTTGGGGAAGATGAAATGTAATTTTTAAAAGGGGACAATAGAAATAGGGGGTTTGGGAAAAATTTCCAGTCGAGGCGATAGGATTTAAAGGGGTCGATTGAATGTTGTAAATTAAAGATCATCCTCAAAAGGAATCGGAAAGAGAAATACCAATTAACTTTTCCCCATATGTATATCACCCCTAGAGCTTCCCCGTTCCCATTTTATTAAATAACACATTTTTTTTAAGCCCTTTTTGGAAACCGGAGCAGATAAATCATTTATATTGGAAGAAATATATAGAAAATATTATTTTTTATAAGCAAATAAAAAATCGCGAGCCCAGGTATCACAACAGCACAAGCAAAAGAAAATGCGAAAACATGGGGATTGTAGAATTGAATATGCGCATCAGACAATTTGAAAGAAATTGGTCATTTCATGTGTTGACGGATTTAGGAATATACATGTATTCCTAGGGTTAATTTTATAAGTGGGTCGTATGATCGTATTAGATTTTTTGACTGGTGAAATCGTTGAAAATTCAAGATCTGCTGGGTTGAAGATAATAAGGTAGATAAAGGAACGGTGAGTTAATGGGTCAGGAAAGAAAGTTAAATATTGTGGCTACTGTTTTATCGAAAAAATCATGTGGAAAAGTATAGTAGGAGAAAAGTTAATTGTGCCATAATCAGGATTTAAGTACTTACTTTCAAGTGGAACAATTAATACCAGAAACAGAAAATGACCCAGAATTCAGGGTCATATATCTATAGATATTTAGAAAACCCGGAAGATAACTCTTGCTAATGCAACGATATGTGAGAATTATCCCACCGATTTCCGTCTAATTGAAGGATTGTTATTTCGCGAAACACGCAACGTCGTTAGTGAAATGCGTGTATACATTCCAAAAATCTTTAAGTGAATGAAATAATGAGAGAATTTCACGACAGACCAATAGCTGGACACTTTGGGAAGATTTAAAACGTAATCATAAAATTCGACGTTTGTTATTTCGTACATGAGAAAATTCATTGATCAATATGTCTCTACATGCCATATAAAGCAAGTTAATAACTATTATAAAACGCGCTACTCAGCTGGGGCCTTTCCGATTAAACTAATTATATCAAATTATCCAAAATGAGATAGTGGATGTTAGATTTGTGCCAGGGCCCGTATCCTATATCTAGAATAAGACGTAACGCTATATTTTAGTAATAACCGATCATCATTCTTTTACAAATGGGCTGAAATTATGGCCCTTAAAAGGCCTCTATCCTCGTATAATAGCGATATTTTTGATAACTTTATATCGTCATGGAGCTCCAATAAAATTAACAAGTGATAATGGTCCCCAATTTATATCAAAAAATCCTTTTGAGCACTTAAGTGAAAGACAGTACAAGGCATGTGAAGACTGCTGGTATTATAGACCACACAAGCAAATCGGACTGAAAGAGTTAATCGAGATATAGTACAAATGGATTGCAAATTATGTTAATGATCAACACGATACTTGGGATCAATTTCCATGCGTGAGTTTGCTTACGCTATTCGTACGGCGGTGGTGAATGAAACAACGGAAAATCACCTGCTGAATTACATATTTCTTTTAGGTCGAAAATTGATTACCCCCATTTAAAAATTAGTTATGATTTCCTGGAAAGTTCAAAATCTCAAATACAAAATATAGAGAAGTATATTCAGGAAGCTAGACTAAGTAATGAAAATTAAAACAGGAAAGGTGGAAAAAGATATTATAATAGACGTAGAAGAAGAGATATAAAAATTAAGGTAAATGATTGGTCTTATTAGGAAAACACACCCCTTTAAGTTCAGCAGCTAACAAAGTCTGCGCTAAATTTAAACAAAAATTTGAAGGACCTTTTATAGAGTATTAATAATAGAAGTAAGAAAATAACAATAATATTGTAATATGGAAATCAGGAAAAGATTAACGGTTAACGTTGATCAAATAAGAATATATCGTCATAGGAAATGACGACGTCGAGTTAGAAACAGGTAGCCCAAATAGTATCACATCACGTCAGGAAACCTAGTAGTTCGGAAAAAAGTACATCAAGGGATTAAATGAGTCACACCTATGGAAAGCAGAAAAATCTGCGGTGAAAAGTAAGTTAGAGGCAAAAGGGATTAGTCGCCAATCAAAACAATATAAAAATACAGGACTAGGACCTATAACGCAGATCACTGGTCAGATCGTCTCCCTCAGTCTACTTGGAAATGACAGGAAAGTAAAAGGACAAGGTTCACCAAGGAACAAAGAGATCAGGAGAGTCAGGGCAAGTGGACCACAGAGAAATGGCGATTACCACACAAAAAGACCTTTATCATCCAGTACTATTTTTATAGCAGAAAGAAGAACAAGAAGGAGACATCTGGAGTTCAAGATTGACCAAGATACAGCTACGTCCACGCTAAAAAGAAAAACGATCAGGAGTCCTGACCAGCCAAGGACGCGCAACAATGAAAACAAGGAAAAGCTGACAAGGACATAAAGCCCTACAGCAATCATCATAAGGAATCTGTGCAGCCGAGGAAAGAGAAGAGGAAAGAACAATGGTAGCACATCACATTGGACGTCATGGTGGAAAACCGAATATAAAATCAGTTGTATTCTTTCATTTTATGATCTTCCAACAAGTGGTCAAGAATTATTGCAAAAGAAAGAAGTCTCTTCGGTGTTTAAAAGTTATAAGCCAAGCAAAAAGGAACACTACAATGAGTGTATATATTTATTTTTGAACTTTGACTTGTTAAAATTTTTCTTGGAGAAAAAACAAATTGTAATTTCGTACATTTGTTTTGCTTTTAGATGTATGACTTCCCGTGAGATGCGACAATTCCTTTGGCGTTTTGTTATAATGGTTTATTGAAAATGTTTGTAATTGTATAATATGTGTATATATATATGTTGTTGTATTGTTCCAGTATTATGAGGCATCTGTTCAGGGAGGCAGCGGCGTGGCTAGCACTGGCAATGATATTACCGATGCTGCGCGGCTCATTGGGAGTTTTGGAACCAGATGCCGAGGATGGAGATGAAAAATTTATTGTGATTTACAAATAATATATAATGCATAAAAAATTGTGAAACTTATTGATATTATGTAAACATATCGGGAAACAGTACTCAGAGAGTGCTTCAGCTTCCAGGAGACAGACCCTCTGAAACTGTGGTGTAATAGATGATAACTTTAACACTGAAAAATTGGAGCAAAAATGCCAGCTCCATATGAAATGATGATACAGATGCAAAGTTTGGGTCTGCGCACCCAGGAAAATTTTTAGAAAATTTAAGTGTATAGTTACTTTAAGAGTATATATGTGTATGAGAGTGGGCAAGAATTAAAACAGTAATTATTAATGTTGGCCTAGCTAATGAGAAAATTTATTGTCAAGAGTTTTAAATTTAAAATTAAGTTGACTTTAATTTTCATGTTTCAACCTAGAATTAAATTTAATATTCAAGATAAATATTGGAAATTATAAAGTTAAAATGAGGATTCAAGATTAAAATTTAAATAAAACTTAGGAAAAGCGAAGAGATTCAGAAATAAAATTCAGGCACGTAATTTATTGCTGGCAAATGAGAACCCTTAAGTAAATCACGTTTTCTTCTGGAGGGGGTTTTGATCGCCCTCAGCGTCCTTCTTCTAACATAATTCTAAGTTCTTTGACGGCCACTGATTAATGGCAAAACTTTTCCAATCCAATACTCAAGAAGAGAATCGAATCGAATATGCAAAAAAGAGATATACTTAAAAAGGGTAGAAAGTTTGATGAAAATAGGAACGGCGCCTGTGAGATAACTTTAGTGTGGAATCGTTCGGAACAAGCAGCTAGACGTCCTACAGTTCAGTTGTATTAAAGGATACGCTCCTCATAGCAATAGAATATAATAAAAGATAAAGAAACCTGAGTCTTCTCACCTACAATTATAACATAATAGGAATTATTTCTACCTAGGAAGGAAGGTGACTTCTACAAAAAGGTAATATTTTGTATAGGAAGTTTGATTAGACAGTTTAATTATTATAATTAAGATAAAATGATCTTAGTTGCGCTGATCTGACTTTGAATATAAGGTTTAATTAGGTGTTAACTCACTTTAAGAAAGTTGTTAATTAGAATTAAGTAAATTTCTGCTATTCTTAATAAAAGCAGTTATGAATTACATAATGTCTCATCATTTAGATAATCCCTCACCTCTAGCTTACGCGAATCACCCAAGACATAGTCATCACAGGATGGCTATGTCGCAACTTTATATTTGGGGGAAAAAAATGTTTATTAACATCAAATGTCACCCACTACAAGTTTAAAAAAAATAAAAGCAATGTCTACATATTATGCTTCATTATTAATTGTCATCCTTATTTTCTGTGCATTTTATGATACTTCAAGCACATTCTCTAAAGTTTCAAAAGCAATTTTAATTTCAAAGTATTTTTCCATTGATTTACTGAACATAATATATTTTTTTCTCCTAATTTTCATTTTCTATATTCCACTTATTAAAATATTTCTTGAATATTAAATTCATTTACACACATATGTAAAGTAATGAATACAACATAATTTAAACCCATATATTATTTTTCAAAAATATAATAAAACTGGGATTTTTTAATTTTTTTAAAAAAAAGATGTTAAAAAAAAATAAAACGAATTTTTTTCTTTTCATTTGCCATGTTTTTTTACGTTTAACAATACATATGAGTGATAGCATTTTTTTATTCTTAAAAATACACAATATTTCTTAAAACTGCAACGCAAAGAAATTTTGAAAAATATTATATTTTATTGAAGCTCTTTTCTTATTTAAGTACAGAAAGCCCCTGCAACGCCGGGCCATACAGGTTGTTGTTAAATTAATTATCAAATATATTGTGCACCACTGATAAATTTATAAGTATATTATATCAGTGTAAATGTGTAGTTTTTATCATCTCAGAATATATTTTGTTTTGATTCCTTTCAATAAATTAAAAATTTTTTTTAAATATTTTATTTTCGACTTATCAACTGCAGGTTAGAACCCTCGGCCGATGCTGACAACCTTCATTCATAATCCCTTTAAAGCTTGGTTGTCCAAGGCATAGAATGACATAGGCATCCAGTACACAGATGGTTAGGTCAAGTCAATGGCAGGACACCATTTCCACTATCACCAATGTGGTGACTAGAAAACTGAACGCCAGATGCTGCACAAGAGTACTTAAAAAAGTGTATTTAACTAATAGATAAATATCTACTATTTCAAAGAACGAGCGGGGGTGTCAAACACACGGCCTCAGTACGTGTTGGGGCCCCCTCCGATTTTTTTAAAAAAAATGAATACCGGTTTTAAGATTTTTTTTTTCATTTTGAAATTTATTTGAGGTGAACCTTTTAAACATATAAATCTACAGTATATTTGCCGGTTTCCTGTTCTTGTTTTAAAAGAAATTCTTTTTGATAATGGAAAAATGTCCTTTAGATTCAAAATATTTTCTTATATTTTAAATATAAATGTTTTCATATGATTTTACTAAAATAGATTACTTTTTATTAAATTCTGAAATGCATTATGCACATTCTTAACTGTGGATGATGTACCGATTCTTCGTGCGCGCGACTTTTATTTTTCTTCCTCTGTCTCCGTTTGAAGCATCCAATCAGCAAGAGGCAGTCGCAGAGATTTTGTTAAAGCTTAAAAAAATTATCAAGACAGTTAAGATAAAAGGCAGTGTATGCTTAATCGTTTGCGAATAATAGGGGATTTTTACTTAAATAAAGGTAAAAAAATTATCTAATAAAATTTGAACAATGAGTAAAGAAAGATCAATTCAAGAGAAACGTCGTTATTTTCTTGAAAATTGAATATGTGGTATTTTCTGTGTTCGAAACAAAAATAAAATATGCTTGATATCTAAAAATTCTATTTCAGTTGCTGAGGAATTATCTTAAAAGTCATAATGACACAAATCATGAAGCAAGCTATGCAAAAATTTTTGAAGATATAAGTCCGAATTGTGAAATCAATTCTTCAAAAACAATGAAGTGTACTCATTAAATGTGTTGCAGACTATACAGATGCTGCAAAAATATGTTATCGCATTTAATCATGTAAGCAGATCGAAATCATTTACTGAAAAGGAATTTATAAGTAAATGTTTATTTAAAATAGCTGTAGATATTGTGTCCAGCACAAACAAATCAAGTTAGAATTTTAAGTGGAAATATTGTAGCTAGAAAAGTTGATGAAATAGCTGAGAATTTGAGTTTTAAGCATAATTCAACAATATCAACATTTGAAGTTTATTTTATTACAAGTACAGATATTCAAAATTTTGCTCAGCTAGTCCTTTGTATTCACGGACAGTAGGCTAATTAAAAAAATAAGTGAAGAGAACTTTAGAAATCATTTATATATTCATAATACAACCATTAGGGCTGGTATTTTAAATGTACTTATAGATTTTTTGAAGAAATATAAGTTACCACTGGAAAAGTTGGTTTGTCTTGTATGTTGGTGCACCTACCATGACCGGTATTACTAAATGAGTTGTAAGATTAAAAGAAACATGCAAAAAGCAGGGGGATAGTAATTTTGAACAGTTTCATTGTATTATTCACGAGCAGGTATTGTGATCCAAAATTTTAAGTATAGGACATGCTTTAAAAATATTCTCCAAAATTGTTAATTATATTCGAGAACATAGACTTAATCATCGTTGCTTCTTTTCTGGAAGAGATAAAGAAAGTAAATAGAACGCGCGATTTATCAATATTAAATATGGAAGTTCAATGGCTTTCAAATCATAAAGTGTTAAAACGATTTTTCAGATTGCTGTGTGGACAAAATTACAAACTTCTAAGAAACAAAAATTATAATTGTGCAGAATTAAAAGGTGAACAATGGGTAAAGGACCTGGCTTTCTCAGTTGACATTACATATCATCTTAATCAACTTAATTTTAAACTTTAAGATAAAAATAACATGTTATTACAACTCTATTTAATACTATTACAACTTATTACTTGGGCAAAAATAAATAGAAAAAGAAAACTTGTCTCAATTTGAAAGCCTTCAATATCTGTTGATTGAATCCCATAAATTAAAATTTACTGAATATGCTCACTAAATTAAATTGTAAGAAACAGAATTATAGATCGAAGGTTTTTTTTTTTATTTTATTTTAAAAGCGGTCAGTTACAGCTTCGCACTTTTACCTGACCTCTATCTATCGATATTGAAATTGATGAAAGCTTACATATGAGATCACTTGAAATCCAATGTGATTCTTTGTGGAAACCAAGATCTTTGAAAGTTGGAATTCTAGACTAAGAGAGTAGATCGGTTTCCCAAAATTTACTGCTTGTTATGCGATTAATGGTTATGTTTGTAGAAGCACTTACTTATGTGGGCAATTATTTTATTTAATAAAAAATAGCTAAAATTCAGAAAGGTCAACATTTATCGCCAATTTTAAAAATTGCATCAGCTCAATACTTTCAATAAAATCTTGATGCCTTGCTTTGTAAAGAAAACGATGCCAAATATCTTTTAAAAAGTCTGATTAAATTGAATTTCTTACTATAATTTTTTTTTAATAAAGAATTTAAAATATTTATTGTTTAAGTTTAAAAAACAACATGAAACATGGAACGATTACGTATGTATAATATACAATATTATCGATTCTAATAAATTTTATTAATTTTTTGAAGATTGAAAAAATGTGGTCCCCAACTTCTAGTAAAGTAGACCATGTGACCCGTAATTTCGAACGAGTTTGTCATGCCTGATTTAAGACACTCTTAAATCGCGAATTGTGATCTTAACTCCTTCCAGGATCATTTTATTATTGGATGTGTTGTTGTTGTTATGCGTAGTTTAAAATAACTATTTTTGTTATGTGTAGTTTAAAATAAACATATCTTTTTAAACATACCACCATTCTCACGCAAAATTTCTTAAAAATTAATGTAAAAATTATGATTAAATAAGTAAGTAATTTACCTGTAAATTTGGCTTTCTGTTTGACCGAAATCAGTGGACTTTGGAGGCAATTCACGCAAACTATTAATATAAAGCTTATAATACCTAGCTTTTATCTTGAATCATGTACATCTTTTGCAGTTACTTAAATTATTAGGAAATTATTAATCAAAATTTGATGGTGCATGATAAATTTGAAAACGGTATTTTTTTTACTGTTTTTCTTTGAGTTGCAAATAATGCACTGACGTGTTGAATTAGTTTTCTTCTCTGTTGAACAAATGTAGTCAACAAAATGTCTTTCAGACAAGCGTGGAGAGGAGTACTCAGAACGTCTTCTTTTTGCAGAATATTCCACCAAGTGGTATTTTTCAATTATTCGAAACCATGTAAAGTACACGTGAAACATTTTAGGGAAAGACCGATTGCACAGAGTAAATTTGTACAGTGCTCGAGTTACACTCAGGGTGAGCCAGGATGGTACGTTTCACCTACTTGGGCTCAGCTGGGGAAAAGCCGAGAAGAGGTTAAAGGTTAAGGTGGATGCTTTAACATACTGATCTTCACAACTCGAGATTGTTGATGATGATAACGAAAAACGTTCTAAGTTACGTTTTATAGGAAATAGGATATACATCAATAGAGTAATAATGGCTAACAGAAAAGTCACAGAAAGTGCCACTCTTCCCTATCGAAGGACGTAACCCATTCTAGCATGAATTACAAGTAGAGAAAAATAAGGTTTGATTAATTGATTGTTTTTTCAATACAATACGAGAGCAATGGTAACGGATCCCGTTTTCAACTTTGGTCAAGTGACGAGGATGACATCTGATTTGACACCACACTTTAGAAATGTCAGTAAAAGATAGGAATAAAAGCACTTAGGCTGGGGAATTCATTTTCACGGGGAAATGATCAAAGATACAGTAAGGTGTATTGTCTGGTTTATCAGCTTGTTGGTTGATCAAATTGTATACTGAAACTTAGATCAACAGACTTCACCTTGCGATAATAAATTTCATTAACCAACTAATGTTTAATTATGCAGTGTGGTATGATACACAGCGAAATTCGTTTAACATGAAAATGAGGGGACTGAAATATTTTTTCGCGTCAAAAGAAATTCCTGTTAAAGGATATAAAATAAAAGGATATGTTAAATGATATTTGTGTTAAAGGATATGTTAAAGGATACACGTGTGTTAAAGGATATGTAAAATAAACCATATATTCAACAGAATTAAGTTTATTAAAGTACATTTTATTTACAGAGATATGTGTTATATATAAATTCATGTTTTAAAAAACCGTTCAAATATTTACGTAATTTTTTTTTATAAAATATATATATATATATATATATATTGGTCAGAAAGTAGCAAAACCAAACTCTTTTCAGATATTTGTTTTGGGCTCCGGCTTTTGATTAACAGCCTTAAAAGCCACAATCTTTTTTTAAGCGAAATAGCAGTTTGCTTTCCTCCTGAGCTCTTTGCCAATTTTATTTCAAAAATTCTTCTTGTTGAAAAAATAATGGGAGAACTAACTCACTTTCCTACTGAGACTACGTTGTACTCCTCACAGAATTTCAAGGCCAACTGTTGAGAGATGAAATGTTTTTCGTGGTGTTTGTAGGGGTGGGAGGGTGAAAGTAGCTATTAACGAAATTGGCTCGTGTCACAGGCTATTCAAAGATAATTTTAAAGCTAAGAGCATGCTTTCTATTAAACATTTGGAACCACCTCTCTTTCCTTTCACACCCCTCTGAAATCACGCCTGCAAGGTTGGTGTTTTCCATACATTGTCCATTTTCAGAAGATAAATCTTTTCGTGTTTATAGATTTTCGTTTCGGATTAAGAGCGTGAAAATACGCAGTAGTTTGTCGGAACCGTTGTATTATTGCATGTTAACCAATATTTCGTCTGAGCGTTTTCGTGTTAAACGTATTTCACTGTATTTGTTCTTAAACCTACAAATTTATCTAGCTCTTTTTTTAGAAATAATTCCACATTTTTCTCTAATTAATGCTATTCTTTCAGTAAAATAAACAATTTAAACAATTTTGAAACCGAATTGAGTTTTTAAACTGCATTTCACACTGAAAAAGTATTATCCATTGTCTATATATACACTCATAGATAAAAAAAAATTAGCGCACCAAGAAGAAGTCTTCAAAATGAAACGAAATTTTACATGCGTAATGACTACTTTGAAAGAAGTAATTGATTAGAAAATCAAAGAAAAAGGATAATTTATTTCAGAGAAAAAGACAAAAGAACGTAGGATTTCTGTTGAACCCCCCTCTAGCGCGACTGCACGATCGGGCATTGAGGCATACAAATTCTGTATGATGTTTTGAAACATTTCGTTCCATATTTGCTGTAACATTGCCTATAGTTCGTTAAAACTCTTGGGATGCCCAACTCGCCATCCCAAATGATCCCAGATATGCTCGATTGGAGACGCACTGGGGATCGGGCAGGCCAAGGAAGAGTAGTAATATTGCGGAGACAGTATAGTGACACCCTTGCCGTGTGAGGCCGAGCCTTGTCTTTTTGAAAAATGGCTCCTGGAAGCCGTTGCATTAATGGCAACACACGTGGTTGCAGGATGCGCCTCTAAAATGAACGAAAAGAAACATTTAGGACTTTTTTGAAGGTGGAGCACTTTTTTCTTCGGAATTATTAGGTTTTTGTTAGTTTTCTTTGTTAGATTTCTTTTTTTTCCGAGAGAGATGTGGAATGAAAACAGAAAAAGAAAAATTCAGACATTTTTTCCAAGTTCCTTACTCTTAAAAAACCCCAAAAATGCAAAATTAAAGTTCAAGTCATTCGTACTGTTTGGCAACGACTACAAGTACGCCCGATCTGACAGTATCGAGTTACAGGTAAAAGGTAAATTCCACAGGTGAGAACTTACCTGAATAATGGTTTTTTTTTTCAAATAACTCTCGAACCGATAGGACTATCTCAAAACATTACACATTTTAGGAAAGGTCTCGTCTAGAGCATTTCGAAAATATAAAACTCCAAGTTCTAACCCCAGGGGGAGGCCCTTTGCGAGGCGTAAACCTCTTTTTGGAATTCGCCCCGTAACTCCGGAACTTACAAGAATTTTCTCTTGTGATTAGAACCTTGCACAGAGCAGGTGTAGAGGAACTTTCGGATAAATTATCAAAGCCATAGGTCCTTTTTGGACCCAAGAGGGCTCTCTTAGTCGAAAGAGGCCTTGCGAGGGCCCACGGAAGAACGTTTTTTAAATTCCTTTCGTGGCCTATAATTCACGAACTATTTAGACGATCGACAAAAACGATACATATTCGGAATGGTCTCGTTTTGGTCTCTGACTCAACAACGGGCCCCACGAATCGAGGCCCCCGGCGTCCGAGGGCCCCCACTAACCCCGTTGCTTACGGGAGTTTTCGCACGAAAAAAAACCACGGGTAGGACCCGGCGAAATGGGCACATGATTCGGTTTTCTATGCTCTAACTCAAAAAGATGGCCCCCGAGAACCGACGGAAAAACGTTTCTTTTTTTTCAAACTTTTCAAAGTTACAAAAATTCATAAAAAAAAGTTACCTACCTTTTTAACGAAAGACCACTAGTTCGGTGAGGAATATCGAGTGCTACCTTCTCCATCAATATTTTCTTTCCGAATGCACTTTTGCAAAAGTTACAAGTTTGAAAGAACGTTTTTTCGAGGAATTCCGAAAAACGGCCAAAAACTCAAAACTTAATAGAACACAAAGTTTAAGGGTTATTTTAAACAAAAGCAACTATTTTTGTGAGAAATCGCACGCTGAGCAATTTTCATTAAGGATTTTAAAAAACGAAAGTTTTTAAAAGAGTTACGAGAGGAAGAAAAGAAAAACGTTTCGCGTGGGAATTTCGAATATTGACAAAAGACTCGAAAACAAATAAAACGTAAACCGCCGAATTGGTTTCAACACAAAGTACCTAGTTTTGTGAGGTATTTGAAGGTCTTTCTTTCGCGAATCCAATTTTATCAAAATATAGTGGTATTTAAGAAAGTTATTTGAAAAAAAACCTAATTTTTTCGACTTGACTTTGGATAAAGGTCTAAACTTCAAAAATTCATAACAAAAAAGTTACCAAACGATTTTGACAAACAGCGCCTACATTTGTGAGAAATTTTAAGTTCTTTAATTATCTCGAAAATCTTCTTAAAAGATTTATTTTTTTAAAAGTTATTCAAAGAAAAAGAACGTTTTTGAGGGAAAATTTCGAAATTTTGTTCGTTTTTTGTCGTTCATGGACATACCGCTGGGCTGTCACAGTGCCACAGATCAACACTAGGTGTGACTGTATATTGTAGGCAATGGAACCCCATACAATCACACCAACTGTGGGAGTGGTGTGTCGCTGTAAAGCAAAGCCAGTATTGAGGTGTTCACCACGAGGTCTCCACACAAGAACACAATTGTTATCACTGCTGAGATTGAATCAGGATTCGTCGCTAAAGACCCGGGGCCCCTGGGGTTTTTTTTCCCCCCCCAAATTCCCGGCTGGGCGGGTTCCCCAGTTTTCCCCTTGATGGGGCACCCCTAGTGAAGGCAATCTTAGTGAAAGAGTTTTTTGGGCGAATTTTTGAAAAACACCAGCGGGAATCCAGCCCCAATCTCGGCGTGATTTTTTTTTCGGGAAATAACCAGCTTTTTTTGAAGAAGGTTTGGGGGGGTCTTTGCGTAAATGATTTTGAGGGTTGAAGAACCTCATGATTACAGATCACTTGAAACGACTTCCCTGTTGACGTAAAAAAACTGTTTGTCGACAACTGGGTTAAATAAATTTTTCCCAAGGCGACCTAGCTGAAAAGCTAGATGATTAAAAAGCGTGAGGCTATATAAATGAAAGGGGGAGCCCACTAAAAATGATAAAAATTTACACACAAAAAGGCCGACAAAAATAATTTTTGTCCCCGGAAAAAAGGGGGAAAATTCTGCCCGAAAATAGTACCATTTTGGGGAAAAACTAAATTACTGATAGAGTAAAACAGGGGGAACAAGAAAGGGTTTTTTAAACCTAAATGTTTTTTTTTTGTGAAAATGTAGGACATCTGGCTCGAAAATTTCCCGAAAATAAAAGAAAGACACCACCTCGCAATGCCAAAAGTAACATAATTATTTCAAAGGGGAACTGAACTGGGAATTTACCAAAAAAAGTGGTAACTGCTAGAGTCTAAATACCAGTCTCCGTTCCCATCAACACCAGGAAAGGGGGTTGTTGATCTTCAGTTGGTTGATATCAAATGTGGACAAAGTCCAAAAAAGCAGTAAATCGATAGAGGAGCACAAATATCAGTCTTACGCGAAGACTTGATCATTAAAGGTTTTTGGGAAAAAGGTGGGGAACTTTTAAAAATCATTTCGGCTTTTGGGGGTGAATGGGAAATACCCTATTCTTAAACTATTTAATTTTAAAATAGACGTGGAAAGCATGGATCAGTGCCAATCTTTGGCTCTGTTTTCCAAAAAACTCGTCAACGACATGTTGTTTAAAGCGCCACCGCTTATAAAGATTCTGTTAGAAAATTTTCCCAATTTTTTTTATTTTGAAAATAAAGAAAATTTTTGAAACACCCCAAAAAGATAAAGAAAAGAAATTAAAAAAGGAAGGACCCCGGAAAGGGAAGGGGAACGAGACTAGAATAAGAAAGAAATAAAGAGGAGCGGGCCCAGACTCAAAGCTGAGGTGGAGGCCAGACTCAAGGCTGAGGAAAACCAAAGCAGTGGAGGAAAGGCGCATGATAAAAGAGGGAAAAGGAAAACTTGCTTGGAAACTGCCAGGGGGAAACAAACGAATTGGTATTGGGGAAAGGGGCGGCAATCTTTCGAGAAAAAAAGAAGATCAAAAGTCAACGAAAGTCAAGATGAGAAACAGAGTTAGACTTAAATTGAGAACACACGACATCTCCAAGGACTTTTTGAGTGATGTGTTATTTCTTTCAGGGAGAAGGGAATAGAACTGGACATTTGCTTTCCCCGCCTTTAAGTGAGCACTGAGGTTGGACATTGTACGAAGGTGGAATCAATCCTCATTTGGGTTAAACAGTGAAAATTCGTGGTGTAGCCTTATTATTATTTCTTTTTTGTTAATGTTGTATATGCATATATGTTTAAAAGGGGAATTTTCATAGTTGCTAGGAAACCATCTATTATTGATTGATTTATTAGTATGCTGTTACATGTAAACTCTTAGAATTAATTGGAGAATATTATTTGAGAAGCTTGATATATTCATAGTTAGATAATTTTAGTTTGTTTATTTACTGTCTGAATATAGAGAGTGAGGAAAAGATTAAAAAAAGGAAAAATTGTTTTGTATCAGGATTTAATTATTTTCTAATCTATAAATTTCTTAGGTTTAATTTAATTTTCCAGATGTGATTTCCGATGCTAACTGTATTTTTTTGTATTGTTTAACAATTTTTTTTAGGATAATTCTTGGTAATACTTTTTTTGTGAATTTCTCTGATTTTTTTTGGTTTTTTCTACTTATATGGTTTATTTCTGTACCAAAAAAAATGTATGTGATTTACCGTTTGATTGTTGTGTATATTCACTAAAAAATGTTTTTTGAAGTATAAAATAAAAAAAATAGTAATAATAATTAACATACATGTAGAGTATTCATTTATATGTTTTTCTCTTGGGTTTTTTTTTCCCTTTTGAAATTCCTAATTCTATTATGTAGTCTTTTTTTAATGTATGTATATTTATATGTTTCCAAGGAGTTGTATTACCCGGGGCTCCACGCAACCAATTTTCAATTATTTCTCTCTGAATTGTATCCCTGTATTTTTTTTTTGTTCTTGTTCAAATTTTCAGGGCCCTCGTCTTCAGACCCGGGTGCTTTTCCACTAAAAAAGGAAAGGGCCCCCCAAAACACCATGTGCCCGATCGGCCCCTCAAATAATCTCTTTTGGGGTTATTCAATAAAGGGGAAAAACGTCAACAAACCCAAAAAAGAGCTGCGCGGCGTGGGAGGGAAATCGGTTTAACTTGGGATCCGCCCACTTAACTTATATAAAGTGTCTCGTTTTTGTGTTGTGAGTGTGTATATGTTTTGAGTAATTGTTAAACTAATAAATTTGTTTGGCTAAATCAATGATCTTTACTATTTGTATGGATGTAATATTTTTAATGTATTGATTTGAATATGTGTACACAAAATTGTGTGAAGAAACTATTAACAAGGGAGCAGGCGTGAACTCGATACTAACATTAATGGTTCCCTGGGATGACTAAACCACCCAAATCCTTTTTTATAATTATTTTTATTATACTCTATTAAAATCGTAATTCCAGTGAATAATTTAATTAAGACAAGTATATACTTACCTAATTTTAAGGACTTTTCAATTTTTTCTTTGAGGAAAAACATCAATCACAATATCAAGAAGTTTCAAATGAGCGTGACTTTAATAAAGAACACAAATAACAGACACTTTTTGCTAACCATACAGGAATGTTATTTGCAGGCAAAACTGTCATACTTTGTTCAATTTTTTTTTTTTGTGGTTTGATGAGCGACAAATATCATAATGAACTTTTTCTTGCTTGTGCTTTTTTGACAGGACGAAGTGTGTCTTGTACATACGGCTTCATACTTTCTTGATGGAGTCCTTTAGGAAGCATTTGAAAATCTTCCTTTCAACTCAAACACACGTTTGATGTTCATCACTTTTCTCAAATTTACTTTCACTATCATGGTTAATACGCATTTTTTCATTAGGTTCATCCCTTGATTTATCAGTTTCAACTTCATCCAATAGAGCCTGCAGATGCCCATTTCTTATATATATATATATATATATATACGCTAATTCTCTACAAACAAGAGATACCATTCAAACAATAACATTTGACAAACACATAGACAGTAGGAAAATCACACAATAAAGGATATATGAGTAATCGATATTATAAATATAAAATGGATGCTGCAGTGTTATGAACATTACTGACTTAGGACAGCTGCTATATAAAATAATTTATATAAAAGTGGGGTTGAACATGTTTTTTGGCCAGCCAACCTTCCCCCCTTTTTTTGTAAATAACACTGAGCAAAAACCAATAGGAAATAATGGATAGGAATATCTAAATCAATTACAAGATAGAGGTAACTTAGCTAAACATTGCACTTACAAATGCAAAGCCCGCGCTAAATCTGAGTGCAAACATTAAGTTATTGCCAGATTCTATACCCTAATACAGATTTAAAACAAGAGAATGGCTGAAATGTAGCACTTAACAAAAGTATAAAAAGAATGGAAATAAAAATTAATAAGAGTTGCAAATTATAGCATAAGTTTAATAACACTAGAGTAAATATGAATAACATAAAAATATATAAGTAATTTTATCTAATATTAGATTATATGGAGATAACTATAACTATGAAATATTTAAGTTTATAGTAATAAACTATTATCACAATCTCAGAATTTTAATCCTAACTATTTTGAATAGCTTTATTCATATAACTATTAATAAAATTAATTGGGAATTTCTGATTTAAGCAATATTTAGTAAAATGTTTATAGTTATTTATAATGTCTGATTTTTTGACAAAAGAAATTTATTACGTTGTATATAATTAACAACAATATTTCTGCATATAGAAACATGTACATTACTCTCCCAATGAAGAACTTTTATAATATTGAGATTAAATTCTTTTCTTTTATCATAAATATTAGAAACTATTACATTATCATATAATTTGACATGTATGTCAAGAAAATTTGCTTCATTGTTGTTATAATTTGTCTGTATTAAATTAAGATATTGTGGATAAAAATTAATGTTAGGTATAAAATTGGCTTGTTTGTCAAAAATGATTATATCATCTACATAACGATAAATATATAATATTTAGAATTATTAATGTAACTACTTTCAAAATAATGTAAGTATAAATTGGCAAGACAGTTGCTCGCAGGCCCACCTTGTGGCAATCCTTTAATCTGCTGATAATAGTTACCTATATGATATATATTGGTCTCTTTAAGTACAAACCTTAGTGAACCAAATCTATCATAATTAACATTATTAAATAAATTATCTTTATATAAATTTACATGTATATTAATCAAATCATCAATATTAATAGAGTTAAAGAGATCTTCAAAATCTAAACTATAGACTGAATAAATTTTTTTATCTTTCATTTTTTCAACAAGTGATTTACTATTTTTAAGAATGGCTGTGGATTTAAGATTATTTATTGTATCATGCAATATATCATTGAGAATTTTGCCTGTTTTGCTGATATATGTATTATAACCATTTGTAACTGTCCTAAATTTAACTGGGTCTTTATGAAATTTGGGAGTAAGAAATATATGTGGAAATTTAAAATTATATTATTAATTTGAATTCTTAACTGTTTGTGAAAAGCCAAGATACGATTATTTATTTTTCTATCAGAAACAGAAGACTTAATAAAAGCTTTATTATTATCGAAATAAAATTGTTGATCATTAAACTATAATAGTATTTACATATGAAGGCAAAATTTCCAGGCACTTTATCAACATTAACTATAATAAATTTATTTTGTAAATTTTTAATCTGACTTCTAATATTATTAAAAAAGATTTTATTATCTGTACCATAGTTATATTTATTAAGCTGCTTTTTAATTTTACCTTTGAATTCTGTGAATGCCTCTAGAGGCATACTATATTTAATAGCTATTTTGTATATAAATTGCTCAATATCATTATATAAATAATTTTTGATAATTTTATTATTATTCAAAATCATTAATCTAAAACCAGTACCTTTATTCATAATGTTTCTAAAATTATTGTGTTTTACAATATTGAGGTCACCATTAACAACATGTTTGTGATGTTCATCTATGAAATCTTTATAAATTGACTACATTTACATATTAAGTTATCTTGATTTATAGGCACATTATAGTTAAAAATTGATCTCCTATTATTTTATTTGTATTTAAAGGCTTTTTTAATAGTAATGTTTTGTATTGGAAAAGATGACATGTGTTTTTTTAAAAAATGTCAGAAAAATTATTATCATATGATTTATTCATATATAAAAGTGTACAGTATTATATTTGATAATCCTTATTTACTTTAAACATTTATGTTATGTTTATGTTTTAAAATAGGGAAATTCTAATAATATGCAAAGCATGACAATCTTTAATTTTATTTAAAATTAGTACATCTTCTGTAATACATAATTCTGTCTTACTGAGTCCAAACATAAAAGATTTAATGTGTTTTATATATATATATATATTCTCTCTCTCTCTCTGCTCATTTGCACATTTATAAACCATAATAATTCTTACAAAACAGCCATCAAAATCACTAAATTGTTCACAGGGGAAAAAATGTAGCATGTTTATAGAAAATATTTTGGAACAAAAGTGGTAAATAAACGTTTGCTACTCTCAAAAAAGTAAGAGATATATGACAAATACATTTTAGTTAACATGAAGACTATGAAATAGGAAAATACTATCAAGGTCATTGGTGACAACTAAACAGAATTAAAGATTTTGTGAATCTGCAGTGACTCCTGAATTAAAATGCCACTCGTTGAAAACTTCAAACGATAATCAAATACATGCAAATAATTACTTTTAGGATGCTCTTCTAATTCATTTTATATTCACATTTTTTAGCTTGTGTTTTTTTATATAACAGATTTTGTTTATAAAAATACTGATGTTGAAATACTAATTTGTTAACTGAATACCGTAAAAGTAGATTGTATATAATTTTGGAACATATTCGATTGAGTCTTTGTAGAATATCAGTGCACCTTATTCTCATTTAATATTCATATATTTTTTCTGATATTGTGGAGAAGGACCACTTATTATTATAACACGGTTGGCCAACACCAAGAACGACCAGATATCACAGCAAAACTTATTTGGCAAATTACACTTACCCTTGTTTCTACAGACTTAATATATGAATTACATTAAAATCAGTTTAGAAATAAATTACATAATATTTATAACAATCATTCAGTGTCCCCTTTTTTACTATCAAGTTAAAATATCAAATATGATTCAGTACACACAATTTTCTATTTACAAGTTAGATACTTTCATTAGAAAACTTAGTGCAAAGAAAAATAGCGTATGAAAATAAATGCGACATATGTTAAGGTTTGGGATATGTTCCACGATTTTAACAAATCGCGTTAGATAAGAAAAAAAAAACCTATTTGTATTTTTTCAATATTCAGTGCAAAAAAGTAATAATGAAATCCGTGCTTCTTTTCTGTACAAAGATTCATTTTTGTTTTAAAAAAATAAATAAATAAAAATAGTGTACGGTGAAAATTCAAAATATACGTACATGCCGCTTATTAAAATTATTAATATAACTACAAATTAACAACTATTCATCGTTACTTGAGAACAAACATACACCTTTATTACAAAATGGGGAAAAATTAAGGCTTTCCTCAGTACATGTGTTGTGATACTGCCCCCCTTTGGGGACCGTATCTTTGATTGTCAGCGTGAGATAGAGGTGTGGGATTTTCTAAATAAACAGACCTTTTAAAATTCAATATGACTTTTGGGGAAAAAAACTTAAACTCTAACAATTTGATAAATTTAATTAAGCAAAAAATATAATGAACAAACACACAATGATAGATAAACCGAATCCCCTAATTTGGGCCATTTCTCTAAGTTATAATTATTTTTCCGCCTACTCTCATTTTAAAAATATTACAAGTCCTGATATAAATTAATCGTCCCAAAATTAATCAAACTTAGATTCAATCTTTATGTGGAAACGTCTGGACGTGCGTGCAATGGTATGCACCTTGTATTAATAGCTGATTTCCCAGGTAACTTCACAAATGGCTGTCAATTCACGCTTGTATCTCTTTCAAACATAACACATTCCACAAATAACCATCTCACTTCAAAACTTCTATTTTTTTTAAAAGCTATCTTATTTGCTTTTTCTTGTTCGCTTTTCCTTCTTGGGGGTTTTGGGTTTGGGAAAAGGGGTTGCCATTAATTTTGGGCCCCCAAAAAAGAACCCAGAAGGTTATTTTAAAAAAGACCCCCTCAAGGGGAAAAAAAACGTGATTTTTCCGGGGTCTTAATGGCCCTTATAAAATTTACGATGCCTAAATTTTTATTTCTTCATCTCCTCACTTTCCAAGTTTTATTTAAATTTTAACCTTGAATCCTCTTTTTTTCACTTTTAATTTTCAATATTCAACTCAAACTTTAATTTTCATTTCATCTTAAATTTAATTTTTAATATTCCCCCCAATTTGAACTCTTGACAGCCACAAAAAAAATTTAATAAATTTAAACAGACCAACATTGACGGGTTTGGATTTTAATCATGGTAGATTCTCACTTTTCTATGGGGGTTTGTTCATCTGAGCGGGTGACCGGGGAAAAAAAACCACCCTTTAAATTTTGGGAAGGGAAAAAAACGGGGGTCAGCATACCCCTTAACTAACATAACTCTACTTAATTAATATTAATGTTACTTAAACTACTATAATCTTTTTTTCCATTGCTTTTCCATCCATTTGAGATTACAAAAACTTTGAGACTTGGTTTTCAAAGAGGAATTCAGGGTTTGTCACTGTGAAATAAAAACTAAGCTACTTGGCAAAATCTATATTCACATAATACCACTACATTTTTAAATTTTTTTATACATTATTTTCCTTTTAAATTACAACTCTTTTTTCATATATACACCTCACCCTGGCCCTTTCCCGGTAAACTCCCCATCAGCCCGGGAGCCCCCTTTTTATTTTTAACCCTTTTACCCCGCGTTTCCCCAACCCAAGATATACATTAATAGAAAAATAATATATATATATATATATATATATATATATATATATACACTATTTTAAAACCCATTTTCAATAAATCATTAAAACAAATAACCGAAGAAATTGTCGCATCTCAGCGAAGTCATACCTCGAAGTTATAAAATGCATAATTACAATTGTTTTCTCCATCGATTGAAAAAAAAATTTACAAGTCAAAAGTTCAAAAAATAAAAAAAATACATTCGTTGTAGTGTCAACTTTTGCTTGGGTTATAATTTTTAAATACCGCCCTAGATTTCCTTTTCTGCAATAATTCTTCCGACCACTTGTTGGAAAGAATATAAAATGAAACGCCAAAACCGATTTTTTATTCATTGGCGTCTTTTACTAGAACCTCCAAGGATAATATTTCTGTCGGTCTTCGCTCCTCTTCTCTTTTTCCCGGGTGCTCTGCTGGATTTTTTTTTGTTGATCTTCCTGCTCCTTGATCTTGCCCTTTCTCCCCGATGTTTGGGTCTGCAATTTTTTTCCTCAGGTGTTCCTGGGAACTGGTCTTGTTTGATTTGACTTCACTTTACTGGTTGGTCGGGGGCTCCGGATTTTGCTCCTTTCACGGTCGGGTTATACCCCCCTCTATCTTGTTCTGCTCCTTCTGTTCGGTTCCTCTTCCCCACTTTAAAAAATATTGGGGTTATCTGATGACAATTGGGTTTTTTATTTATTTTTTGGTCTAAAGTTTTCATCTTTTCTCTCTGGTCCACTTGACCAAAATCCACACGATCGCTTATATCCTTTAAACTTTCCCGGGGGTTTTCTTTTTTTAAATTTTTTTTCATTATTTGAAAAAAAGCTGGAAATAGTGATCTGATAAGTGGTTCGCCTTATAAAAACCCACCCGTCTGTCTCTCACTTTGATTTGACTTAATATTTATCCCCTTTTTCCCCTAACTCACGCTTTTCCCCTCAAACCCCTTTTTCATACCATATTGCGACTCATTTGGTCTTCGTTGTACGCTTTCTCAACTACTCGTTTTTCCCTTTCGTGAACAATTGTTATTCGAAAACCTGTTCCCATATAAAAATGTCCATTTCCCTTTACCCAAAATATTTCTCACTTAATCGACATTAACCGTTAACCATTTTTTCCCCACCGCCATATAAAAATTATTCTTTCTGACTTCCAACATCCCCCCATAAAAGGGGCCTTCAAATTTTGGCCCGGGGGTTTGCAACAATTTTTTTTTCTGGGCAAAGGGGGGTGTTTCTAACAAGACCCAGTCATTTTACCTTAATTTGTACATCAAGCCGCCCTCTATTATAAAACTTCTCCCATATTTCATGTTTAGATTTTGTGTTTAGTCTAGCCTCATCAAACAATCTTTCAATATCTAATACTGCAAACTCAGTTCCGTCCCATACCATAATTAATTTTTGAAATGTGGTAATCAACTTTCGACACAAAAATAATTCCGCAGGGGGGTTTTCCCCTCGTTTCATTTACTCCCGGACGAATAGCATAACAAACTCACGTAAGGTGGTTCCCTTTATCATGTTGATCCCTTTACCAAAATTTTTAATCATTTTTTACAACATCGCGATTCACGCGTTCGGTTCTATTTGCCTAGGACCTATATACAACAGTCTTCTCATGCCTTATGATTAATCTTTCACTTAAATGCTCAAAAATTTTGGATATAAATTGGGACCTTTATCACTTATTAATTTTATTGAAGCTCCAAAAAGCGATATAAAAATTTTCCAAAAAAATATCCCCTTTTTTACTCGAAGCAAGGCCTTTTTTTTAAAACATATGATTTCAGCCCATTTTTCTGAAATATCGGGGAATTTCTAATACATATCGATCACATCTCACTCTCGATGGGGTACGGATAATTTTCTAACGTAAAATCTCATTTGGATGATTTGGGTTTTGGATTTAAAAGAAAACCGGGTGGTAACGCTTTTTATAATTATTAATTTGGCACATATATGCAGAACATATTGATCAATAAATTTTTTTCATTAAAAGGGGAAAAAAAAAAACGTCCTTATGTTTGAATTTAAATCTTAAAACGACCAAAATGACCCCCTATGGGTTTGA
>BMAV01021489.1:0-58430 GCA_019973955.1 Trichonephila inaurata madagascariensis
GGGGGAAAAATCGTCGGTTTAAAAAATTTTATTAACTTTGCCGGATAATGCTGGATGATAGTACACCCTCCCCCACCACCTTTAGAGACGGAACTTGCAGGAGCAGGGGTGTCAAAAGTGGGCACCAGGTGTGTCTCAGGATGGGGAACGAGAACCTGAATTCGCATTGTAGAAAAATCCTTGAATTTTTCAGGATATTGCTGGAATGAGGACAAATGGCATTGCGTTCGAGTCCCGCGTTCATATTTTTATTCATTTGTTTTATTCCTGCAAGTTTATAGCTATTAAACTTGCAGGTGCAGCTTTGCGGAAATACGATCAACAGAAAATTGCATTGGCAATTGCATACTCAGGCATTGCAGCCTCTTTGTTAAAGGGTGGGCTAACTAAGCATTCAGCATTCCTGATGCCCTTAGACATTCGATGAAAAACCAGACGCAATATGAAACATTAAAAAAAAAGAAAGAAAAGCGGAATGGCTACAGTATTGCAAATGAGTTAATCATATTCTGAAATGAGTGTACTATAGCCCATAAACACTCACTCGAAGTTTTACATAGAACTTTATAAGATTTAAACGGTAACGAGAAAATATTCGGTAGTGTGTCTTATTACTGTCTGGTGATTTCCGACGGACATTGCAAGTAGTTCCTTGCTCTACTTCTGCTCAAGAGATTAAGGTAAGTTTAAAACAATTTTTATAGCGAAATGTTGAAACACTCAGATTGACCATTTCATTTCATCAATCGGTGCAAATATTTTCTAACCAACTGCTGGATATTAGAAGCAGTGAAGTAGACCTGCATCAAAATAAACAATGTATCAAATTACCCAACAAAAAAGGAACTGATTAAGTGTGTCCGGATATACTGTACAATT
The DNA here is from genome assembly GCA_019973955.1 of Trichonephila inaurata madagascariensis. Classification (NCBI taxonomy): domain Eukaryota; kingdom Metazoa; phylum Arthropoda; class Arachnida; order Araneae; family Nephilidae; genus Trichonephila; species Trichonephila inaurata. Next base: position 880 of record BMAV01021489.1, read on the forward strand.
ATTTAGGTAATGACTGGCTCTGTAATCCTGTTACTTTAGGCAGAAAAAAAATGTTGATGTTGACGAAATAAACTTCCAGATACAGAGGTGTTTCCAGGTAATCTAATGCCCTTTAAATCAATAGATACTATTGTTGATGAAAAAGGAATTGTCAAGTTTTTAAATTCCCTATATATATTAGGAATGCCACCTCACAATCTTCGGTTGAAGATTGGTTCACTGGTTACTACGGTGCTGTTACTGAGCATATGGCTCGTGAGGCGAGACTTCATCCTATATCTGATATGTAGATGTGGAGCGATTGTTAGCAGTTTCATGCTTGGAGACGAAAGCTTCTGATTGGTCGAGCCAATCTTTCGGAAAAGTTCAAAGTTCTTGAAGTTTTCGGTTGCATAGGGGAGAGCTGAGTGACACTCTCTGAATGGATCTTGGCGGGTGGGGAAAACGAATCTCATTGGCCGCTCAAATCTCTAATAAAGAAATTTAAGAAGAATGGGGTGGGGCAAGTTCAGATGGAGGATAACGGCAGAATAAAATGAATAATGAAAAGTTAAGAAATAAATTAAACAGAGTGGGTGCGCAAATAAAAATTTGCACTGAAAAGTAATATTCTGGTGGACTGTAGGAATCGAGAAGAATTCTTCTCGGTCTTTTAGTAGAATCATTGGGATTGTAATTCGGAAGATTTAGCATATTAGCATTATTGGTATATTGTAAAGAATTAAATAAATTTCCAGCAATCTTTTGGATGTGAGATTTAAAACTATTTTAATGGCTTTCCGGATGTCGTCATTTCTCATATATCTTGTTGCTTTTACGATCATCCGGATAGTAGAATTTTGAAGAGTATCTGGTTGAATGGTTATTCTGCTGCGCAACTTAAATCCACCTAGATTATGTAATGGTACTCGCTTTGTCATTAAAAGAATTACATGGAATCTTCTTGAAGCAACCATTTTGATAATAAAGTTTAAAGGAAAAGTTTATAAAGGTTTTTCCGGTTGCCACGTATTCCACCGATACCGTCAGAATCTCCAATACCATTCAAAAGGCTTCAATTCCCAATTCGTTTGACTTTCACGATGACCAAAAATATATATCTCAAAGCCAAACAATGTCCATTTGGGGCTGGGACTTATAAAATCCCTGTTTATAGCATGGTTAACTACATATATGTTGCATGCTTACGTGTGAGAAAATCAACGAATCTATTTTCGTAACCAAAAAACAAGTTACCAAAAATATTTTGCACCGATTAGTGTTTAATTATTTTAAAATTATTTATTGTTATAATTTAGAATCGTAAAAACAGCATTAAAAATTGCTAAAAAAATCAACGTTATTCACCGCATCTATAAAATTAAATCTTTATATGTTGTTACTTAACAACTTCGTAAGTAATTCATGCATTATACTATACTCAACTAGGATATGAGTAAAATGTAAAATTAAAAACATTATATTGTTTTATACTTAATTTCAATTTTCCGAAATTGTAAACAAAGATTAATTTGACTGCATTGAATAGCTTAGAATAATATTAAATCAACGTATTAAAACAAAGCCACTGCAACGAATGGCGGGGTCAGCTGGATTATATATATTTATATATACAAAATCTGTTCTTAACTAAGTTTATAAGAATATATAAAAAAAAACCAGAAAATCGTAATAAAATCAAAATGATAGCAGTCAACAAAATTTCACCTATCATTTTAGAAAATAAGCAAAATTAAAACTTGATCACTTGGATTCAATGATATGATAAAAATAATAAATAAACCCTAACAACAATTATTGTGCGTAATGTAGCTTCTTATTGTCTTCCAACTTTAATGAAATAATTGGATGATATTTTTGGGCACATCTTTTTTTATCTACTAATATTTTTTTACAATATATATTTCATGAACAAAATTGATGTTATTTAGTGAGCAGCAGGGTAATTTTCTATCTAACAACTTAATTTTAGATATTCATGTGTATTAATTAAATGTGTTGCATATTAAATGTAAGAAAATACTTGGATAAAGTGGCACAGAATATTAAATATAATGATACAATATTGGTTGTTTGCAAAGATTGTATACAATTACTTGATTACGAATTTTTTTGTTACATACAGAAATAATCTCCAAGAATTGAAAGAGAGTATGTTCATATTCTCTTTCAGAGAGAATCGAGAAAATTTGTTTATCTTTAAAATGGTCAAAGTAATGGAATGTGTTATGAGAAATAGTTCGATTTACTTGATTATTAGCACAATTGTTGTAGTTTTTCGGACAATTTATAAAAGTATTTTAAAATTTTTATTTTCAAGATTTATATAAATTTTTGCTAATAAAGTTTTTAACACACACACACACACACACACACACACACACACACACACACACACACACACACACACACACACACACACACACACACACACACACACCACACACACACACACACACACACACACACACACACACACACACACACACACACACACACACACACACACACACACACACACACACACACACACACACACACACACACACACACACACACACACACACACACACTTCTGAAATTTAAGCACTGGAAGGAAAATATTTATTTCCGGAAGCGAATTTGTATCTGAGATTTTGCAATCAGCTACAGAGATAAATGGATACTTGCATATATGTTATGTAATAGTAGATCACGTATTCGTATCGAGAAATTGGCAGTGGTATAGGAAGCCAGAATTGTAAGGCTAGTGCTTAGGAATTTTGTGCACGTAGTTTGACAGACAAACAGATTTCCACAGCTTCCGCAAGACGAATGATAGTGAGAGCAAGCGTTCTGTAGAACACTTTGATTCAGAACAATCAATTTCAGATGTCACTGTTTACTTAGGTGTTTATCATTCCGCCACTGGATGATTACAGAAAAAAAAATTCCAAGCCTATCTCATAGTTCATCAAAGGCCTGCTGGTTGTCGCATAAATTTTACGGAAGACAGATATATTATTGTTGCAGCTAAGCGGAATCGATGAACTACTTCAATAAATGTGACACTTATGGTTGCCACATATACAGTCGAACCTGTTTTTGTGCGGTCTTTTTTTATGCGATTTCCTTTTTAAACGATTTAATTTGTGCGATTTTTTATGTGCGATCTTTTTTTTATTTTATGTGGTGCATTAATTTCAATGGTTTTGGCGCCACTGTAATGTCTTATATCTATTTACTAGTGGCTTAACGGAGAATTTTAGCCCTCTTTACTGAAAGTTAGGTTTAGCCTTTAATATTTTATAAATTGGGTGTAAGTACATATTTAGCATAATTCAGGCCTTGGGCCCCTAGAGTCCTGCCCCCTTCGTGATGCGGGGGGTGTACGTTACGCCACTGAAATGTAGACACTTCAAGACGCTCTGTTCATTTGTTACAAACAGTCTCCCGACAATGCGCATTCAATTGTTTTCTCTCAATTCTCCAGTAGACCTCGCTTGATTGAAGACGAACTTTTGACATGACATATCAATAATTTGATAAATTGGAAACGGGCAAGAAACCGGATTATTCTTTGAGACCGGATAAAAAAGGGTTCGCCCAACAAATTGGAAAGCATTTTCTAAATAGCGGTTAAACCCGTTAGAAAAGATAAAAATTTAAAGAAGGGCTTTTTAAACATGTATTATCGTGACATTTCAAGCAACTTTTTGACACCGTCCTTCATCACAAAAAAATTATCTCTTTCTTTATGTTGCCAAAAATAAATTTAATTGAAATTGCACCTTCAGATGAAGGATTTTGAACTTATTCATTACATTTATTTGAATTATTTTGAATAAAAATTATTGTGAATTAATTGAAGATGCTTTAATTACATGAAATACAAAGAATTATGTATGCCATTTTAAAGACATATCCGTATACAATGATAAACTATATGTTTTTAAAATGTTTTCCATGTGTAATATTTAAAATTTTTTATTTTGTTTATGGAAGTACTCTTTCATAATTTCGTAAATAATTGCCATATTAAAATGCGGTTCTATATCGCATAAAAATTTCTTGGGTATTTTCATAAGATTTTTTATGGATATGAAGTTTTTTAATATTTTTTGTGCGTTTTCTTGCGGTCCTATACTACCGCACAAAACAGGTTCCTTATTGGTAAAAAAAACTGCACTACTTTTGCCAAGACCACATGAATGGATTTGCGGGTTGGGGGGAAATTATTTTGGTAAAATCTTTTTTTGAGATATCTCAACGACCTGCATATCTATAGATTGGGTTACGTGATGACTGTCTGATCCGATTTAATGGAGGATAATGAGTGGTCTCTTAGAGTTTATATCGTCGACAAAACCCCCTGGGGACTAAGGTGATTACGTGTACGGAAAACCGGCAGATTCGCTTTATTTTAATCCCATTAATATTCCCACTCGGCAATTCTGTATCTGGCCACAACATGATTCTTCCACCTCAGATTGTATCGCGCTGTGTATCCCTTAGTTATTCTCACAAAGCTTAAAATATTCTATAAGATAAATTGCGATAAGCTTGAATTTGTGGTGGAAGATCGCCTTATGTCAAGCATAGTTACTCATTGTAAGCATTACGTAGGCATGATGGGTAGTTAAATACATTATTGATGTCAATTTTTTAAGTTTATTTGGAACACACATATTTAAACATCATTTTGTAAATGACTCCAATATGATTTCGTTTTATAACTTAGGAAAATCCAATACTGATTTTATTTTTGCATGTAATTTCTTGTTTTATTTTATGCAAAAACATATCAGCTACTCTTCTGCCGCATCGCATCTCAGTCAGTGCCGCACTTGTATTTTACCATACTTCCGTAATATATTCATAAACATACACACATATATATGCATATGTATGTGAGATGAAAGCATTTTGAAGTTATTCGTAACAAGACAAATAGCCCAGTAAAAAACGAATTTTAAATGTAGGAGTGTGTGAGCGTTATATGTCAGTCGGGAACAAGTACAGATCTTGAAAAGACTCGGTTTAATATTCGCATACCTCCGACACACACACTCATACGACCACGTACATATATTTTTTTCTAGTTGCAATTTATCAAGTAGGTATTTATAATGCACGACACGTCTGGTACAAATGCCGATACTTTTTAATGGAAACTTTGAATTTAACAAAGACGTAAAAAGCTAGCATCAAAAACACACATGGAAAGGTTACAACGGACAAAAGTATATTCCTCACTCCAAAGATCTCAGGTTGTATATTTCTATTACCGTAAGTTTCTGTACGGAACCTTACCCATACGATGCTTGTGATTTAACTCGTTGATTGGACCGATTGAGGGCTGATACAGTATTGCCTTAACATACCGTGAAATTTTACGACTAGGTACATTTTCATGAAATAAAGTTGCAGTTAAAATCATATTTCCAATTATCTGAGGAAAAAAAAAGTGTGAAGTGTCATGCGATGTCTTAGTTCAAGACCATCATGAATTTCAAAAACCTTTCTCGAGAAAATTGAAAAGAGGATTATTAGATATATAAAAGAGAGCCGAAACATAAGAGATTCTTATTCGTTTTCTATCTTTTTGATTTTTAATTGAAGGGCACTTCAAACAGAATATAGTACTTGAAGAATAGGGTATACAAATTTTAAAAGAAGGCAAGTTAAATTTTTTTTCAAAAGTCTAGCTTTTATCTCATTATTTGCACAGGAAATGTGGTCGTATTATCATGTGTTATTCATCAAGGTGGCTTCCTCATATTTATTTAAGTGTTTTACAGATACAGTTTTTTCATAAAATTTTGTTTTATGATATTTTGCTTTTAACATTTAGTCTGAAACATTATTGATGATCGGCATTACTTCTAAGTGATATTGGCATCGTAGGCTTTTGTTGTAATTAAATTGCTCATTTGAGTAATAAAAACAACTGCTAAGTATTTTTAAATTTTTCTTTGGAGGCTAGAGAAAATTCGAGCTTAGAAGTTTAGAATTTTGCAAAGTTTGAATAAGTAAATATTGTTTTAAATATAAAGTATGAACATAATTTTTTTTATAAAGTTCACAGTGTGTATTTTAAAAGAACCCTTGAAAAAAAATACAGTTTTTTTTATTATTTCTAAATTGAAATTAATTGACATTCTTTCATTTCTAAATTGCAATTGATTGATATTGCATTATAGAAAAAATTGTTAGAAAGTTTTGAAAATATTTAATGATTCCTATTTAATTAAGTATAATGTTAAAGTATATACCACTCATTTTTCTTATACCTTCATGATAAGGACTATAATTTTCATTTGTGTTCAAAATATTGATTGTTAGTTTTTACCGAATATGTATCGAAAATGGAATGTAAGAGGGTTTTTTTTTTTCGCTATGTCATCTTTTTACTTTAAAAAAACAATTATGGTAGGAAACAGTTTGCAACAAAAGAAATGTAAACTCTGTTTAGATAATGTGAGAATTTATTTCTTCTAAAAATGCGTAGTTGTACCTCACTGAAATTTTATATTTAATAATTTTAGATTTAACATGAGGATATGAGTAAAATAATTAATATTTCAATTGCAGTGGTAAGTGAATATTCGAGTAAAATGAAACTAAAACAGTAGCATACTAATGTATTAAGTTTATGAAATCAAAAGTAATTAAGGTATTTTAATGTGAAAATTTGTATCTAACACATTTTAAAATAAATTTTGTGAATTAATGTATATAAATAATTTCTTATGTTTTTGTAAGGAATCGAGAGACATTTCTGCGATGGTATTTAAATTAGTGCTTCAAAGCCTAAATAAATCTTGCCTTTACAGTTGACTTTTTGGTGAGCTCTTCAGCACAAGTTGAAATTAGAAATGCTGTGAGAAAAAACGCCTAGTAACTATCCTGAAGAGGAATACGTTTTACGCTCAGCTGCCTAAGGCGCAGTAGGAACACCTTTCTGGATACAAAATGGATTATTTAAATTACCATACCTCAAAGCTGCCACAACTTCAAGAGTCTAGCTCCGGGATGGACATTGCGTCCATCGCGATCGACCGATGGATTAGCAATACAAATTGGAGTGACCGCCTGAAGATTAACAGTTAGCAATTATATACGGAAATATTCAAGATTGGCTGACAGTATGCATACTAAGTCTTCCACTGACTATAATTACGAGAACTAACTTTAAGGTTGTTTTCGCCATATGTACAAGAGTGTGAACTTAACACGGAGCACGTTTTCAAACAGAAAAAATGCCTCAATTTTTATAAAAAATTGTGACATTGTAACTCATGGATTTGTTTAAAATGTAGTGTTTTTAAAATTTGAAAATATTTCATAAAAAATTCGTTTTTTTTAACACGTAAAGGGATAGTTCATTTAGCATTACGGTATAGGAGAAAAAATGCGAAACATATTTTATAAAAGAAAAAATGTTTCAAAACTCGTATAAAACTGTGTAGTATGATAAAATATGTGATTCTCTACTAGATAGTGAGGCCAAGATGTAATATTAATATTTGAGTACTTTTATAACTGAAAAAATATTCCGAATTTGGGTCTTATTCTTTAACATTGGCCGAAAACAGCCTTAAATGAAAACGTTTTATTTTTTTAGTGTATTTTTAATTGTTTTATAATAAAGCATCATTAGATATTATTATATTTGTGGCTATATTATTATTATGTTTGTGTATTTTGCGTTTTGCTTTAGACGTGGTTTCGAAAAAGTGAGTTTTTTATTTTATTACGTAGATAAGTACATGTTCCGTATTTATTATTAAGTTATAACAAATATTGTTAACCTTTTCCTTACCTCATCACACCTATGACACTGGGCAGTGGGGACATTAGTGAATTTTTTAAAGGGGGCATGGCGTGGTGGATTATGTGTTTGAATGTCTACTATTTTTATCCTACCCCAATACGCAGCAAAACATCTTTTTTCATTTTGTAGATTGTTGGGAACAAAGAACAATAAGGAATAAATTATTAAATAAATAATTCCATTGAGTAATAAAAACTTATTAATAACCAGCCTCATAATTAAATTTTACATTGCTATATGCAAAAGGGAGTTGAAATCAGTCAGGAAAAAATCAAGGGATTTGTGGAGGTTAAAATATCCGTGAAGGCCCTCTTTGTAATTGTTGATACTGGAATTTGGCCCGCAACACCTCGAAAAAATTAGAAGTAGCGTACCATGGAAAAGTCTGACCACCTGGTCTAGCTGAATAAAATTACTGCAATTGCTTCTCAAACTTTAATATTCGACTAAGGAATTCAATCATAATTTTCATCACACCCTCTATACAATGACAATGTATATAATTCAGCAATACCATTTTGATGATAAAAGCTGTGGCTTTCATCTCTTAAGTGCCCACCAATGGCATAAAGCAATCTCCGCTCAACTGAAGTGTTATTTTAGGACATTACATATGCACGTGTTTCCAAAAGTACATTTTCGCACCATATTAAATTGTTCGGAGGCTGGAATGCAATAAAGTGATCTTGACCAATGTTTGCAGAAAGGTTTACTTATCTCAGAGGATTTACTTATTTATTTGTTTCCCCCGACAGAAAAACATCACATTCGCGCTTATGAAAACAGTGGCATTGGAGAACTAATCGGCGTAGAAATTTTTAATCAACAGTTAAGGGATTAATTTTAAACTTAACAAAAAACTATAATCAAATTAATTGTTAAAGTTTGTACATAATTTTATATGTATGACAAGCTCATATGTTAGGGGCACTGGTAATCACTAGACTTGTTTCTTAATTTGAGTATTTGCTAAGGTTTCCGACAACGTTCGGATTCGATTTTCAAAGGTAATAGTGGATAATATTTATGACGGTGATTTTGAGTAGCTAGTTAGAGAAAATGTATATAAAATTGTTTTTAGAATAGTATTACAATAAAAAAATTATTTAAGTAAAATATTTACGTAAAAGTGAAGACATAAATTGTTATTTTCAAAATATTCTCATACCTTTTAATGAAAAAGGCTTCTATTTATATCGCTCAATATTTTGCTGCAATACCATGGCTCAGACCTGTACAGTAGCTCAACTCAGATTTTTTGAAATATATAACTTAGAAAGTGGGTTTGTAAACTGTTTTACGACAACAGGGGAGAGAGTACGGAAAAAACGCCGATAATTATTTTTGAGTGGTTGTAACTCACAGAAAATAATGTAATTTTCAAAAAATCATAATTGAGCTTCTGTTACGGTTTAGGCTATACTGGCAAAATATTAATGCCGTGAGACATTTTTCTAAAAAGCGGCTGCGATTCACGAAAAAAGGTTAAGTTATTTTAGAAAAAGTCCTAGAATCCAATTTTTGCCGAAATATTGTATTTAAATTATTTTATTGTCAAAATGTCCTTAAAACAATTTTATATATGTGTCTAATCTAGAGTGACACTAAATGTCATGAAAAGTATCCATTTAATATTCTTTTAAATCACAAGTTCAGAGCATAGTCAGTTGATACCTTAAATAGTATAAAACATTTGTGCGAGTACTGATACGTTTATAGTACATTATATCGTAGAAAATGTAAATTTATTTTTAATATATCAAAATACTTTTTTAAAAAATTCGTCAGGTATAAGTAATCTTTTCACTCGACTTTTAAAATGCTTGCCCTGGTAGAGTTATCACTGGCGCCCTAGGAGCCTGTCTTCTAGTTGAAACACTGAATTACTGCTTTTCATTTTTGTCTTCTTTAATTCGCTAGCGTATACAGTGAAAACCGTTTAACATGAAACTGATGGGACTGAAATATTTTTTCATGTTAACGGAGATTGTATAAAAATGCATATATTGAACAAAATGAAGGGAATATATTTTACTTATATGGATGCGTATGCTTGTATGTATTTAATAAAAAATCAATGAAATAAAATAATTCAAAAGGATTTAATCCAATTGTCATTATATTGTTCGATGACGTCCATTTTTTAATTCATTTCAGAACTGGAATTTGTGTCTAAATAACTAAGCATAATTTACTGATGTTCCTCATTTCGGATGAAGTGGGAACAGTAGCTGCATTATTGATATTATTTTCGTTAACGGAATCTACGTAATTACATTTTGAGCTTTGAATGGACAAAACTCCAAAATATCCTTCATTTTCTCAAGTGAGACGCGCAGCACTATCATCATCAACTGCAACGAATTCTTCGGTACAGAAAGGACCCCAGTCCAATAATACAGAAACTTTCATTTCATAGAAAAGAAAAATCTTCGTGTTAAACGATTTTTCGTTTCGTGTCTCTTAGCTTTCTAAAAATTAATTAATAAATAGTAATTTATTAAGAATTGGTAGCGTGGCATTTCGTAACGGCGATATTTCATCTTAAGTATTTTCTACGTTAAACTTATTTTACTGTATTCTCATGACCGAAAATAATTTTGCACAAATGACCCCCAAAAATAAGTAAATGTGGGTGAAGAGGGACAAACACATTGTAGGGTGCCATGGGTGTAAATATGTTGCGAAATAGGCTGTCATAAATATAAAAGTAGAATACTATTTAAAAGCTAAAACAGCAATAAATATAACATTAGTCTTCCTTTAATTTGAAAAATACACGTACATGAGGAAAACCAAATAAAGTAATAATTTGGAAGCTCAGATCACTATGTAAAATGAAATTTTTGAAATTTTTCTTTTTAGCTGATATGCGCTCTCTCTTTGAGAATACAAGTTCATTAAAAAGATAAAATACAGGTATTAAAACGAAGAAAAGGAATAAAATACGATACAAGATTTAGTACTAAATGTTTCAATACTAAATGATGCACAAATCAAACTAAGTCCTTCTTTTTTTAAAACATCAGAAAAATTCCAATTATAGTTCCTTAACCGCATATTTGGACAGCGTTCAAAATAAATAATGCCAAGTCATCAAATCCACCGTGTTCAGGTTAATATTGAAATTCTTGGCAAGGGCTGATGTTTTATCTTCTAGCTTAGCGTTTAAATGAGTTGAGCGGTTTGTTAAAAGCTGCCGTTATTAAATCAGTTCTAGTTTCCAAAAGAACAAACACACACACACACACACACACACACACACACACACACACACACACACACACACACACACACACACACACACACACACACACACACACACACACACACACACACACACACACACACACACACACACACACACACACACACACACACACACACACACACACACACACACACACACACACACACACACACACACACACACTAGAAAAATATGCTACTAGCATATTCTTTCTGTGCATTTAAACCATTTTGAAGAGTTTCATTGAGTAAATTTCCAAAGAACCCATGAGAACCAATTTTTCAACGCTATTTATGATAAATGATACATTTAAATAAGCCATGATTCTTTACATTTAAAACTCTTCTAAGGTGGGAAAAATTTTAAAGGTTTTAAAGCATTTAGAGGATTAGAGATTCATACCGAAAATGGACCTGCTTTTTACAATTCGTGGTTTGTAAGCCTAATTGAAATCCATGGCTAACAAAGAAGGTTTTTAAAAAATTTTTTTCCTTTTCAAACGATATTTTTATATTTGGTAATTGAATAAATAAGCTTCAAACTATTTCGTAGCAGATATTTTATATCAAGGGATTCGTTCTATATAATCAAAACACTATATATTGCAAATACCTTAAGTAACTTTTTACACAAGTAGATTGTTTTACAAGCATTGGATAATAAATAGCATCAAAATTTTACTATTCGTAAAGGCTGTCCCTCTCTCTTTCTCTCCCTCTCATTTCCCGGTATATATTAATTTTCTTTTTTATACTCTAAGAAGTTTTTTGCTGTATAAATTTGATTTTAAAAATTTGGTTGACATAATATTTAATTTAAATTCCAGCAGAAGAAAAAAAAAATGTTTACTATATTAATCAATTTAGTGTGATTCTGAAGACTTTTTGTGTTAATCTTTAAATTTGAAATGACAATGTTGTAAAGGGAAATTGCTGTTCTTATATATTTAATAATTCCACTGGAATGCATTTTATCATTAATAAATTCAACCCTTTAGTTACGACTTGATTAAATGAAGCATAGAAATTAAAGTATTGCTTTGAATTTAAATGTCAAAAGTGAAACATAGAGGAATGAAATTACAATTCTTAGCTTGCTAGTATTCTTGAGACAATGATTTAAATAGACTTCACGTTTACAATGAAAGAAAGTCATTCCATTTATTTATCATTTTCTACTTTAATACAAAATATATAGTAATGAAAAAATTTTAATATTTCATTAAATAAAAACATCATAATAAGGTTTTTAAGCTCAAGACATTCACCCATAGACTTCATACGAACTTGAATGAGATTCTAGAATCTTAAATGAAGAAGGTTTAAGTTAAAAATTTAATAATAAATTCATTTCCGTATATCAACATTTCAATTGCTTTGTTTTAAAGTATTTCCTTTAAATATACTTTAACCAGAAATGAAATACAAAAATAAAATAAACTAGTTGTAAGGGACTAAATACCCACATAGGCGTTTTTGTAATGAAATTTCTTCACTCACCACAGTTTTGTACTGTGATCTAGAACATTGTTATCCTTCCCCAAAAATGTTTTGAAAAAATACGGTATGGTTTTAAAAGTATAGTTATATTAAGCCTTTTTAGCCTGTTCTATTATATTTAAGTATAAGTATATATAGGGAATGGGTGAGTACACACGTCGCAGCAATTACAATGTCCAGCAAGATTCTACAGAATGCGGATAAAAGCAACTTTTGAATTGTCGTCACTGAACCTCGATACACTAATTCATAAATATTGTTCGATAGGAAAAATCATCAAAACTGGTGTAAAGATCTGGCGATCGTGGTAGCCATACAATCAAGCACTTACGTCAATCTAACCCGGTTGGGCATGTCCATATTCCAGCCAATCTTGCTGGAGCTGAAATTCTTATCAGAACGCTTCATTTCGGCTAATCATCATTTACCATTTCTTCCCGCCAAACTATGGATCATTACTGGTACGGTTCAGGACATTTTACTTGTACTCCCAACACGAGGAATCTGTCTATGCAGAGTTTGAGATACTTCTTTTGGGACCTATAAAGCAGTGTTGTTTAGGTACATACTCTCACTATATTAACTGTATAGAGCATATTGTTTGTCAAGTAGTTTTATGACAGCTTAAACATTAAAGACATCTGCGAACATAGTCTTTCTTTAAACATATAAACATTAAAATTTTATACGATTTAAAGCATTCTCTTCTTTTGTTATATAAAAATACCAGATTATATTACATGTTCAAATCAGATATAAAATAACATTCACAATTTTCTTGCAGAAATATTTTACATGTGTTTAAAACCTGCGTGGTATATCAGAATGCAAGAGAGATATCCTTTAGACTGCTTTCATATTCTTATTATAATATTAGTACTTTCTATTTCCCCATTTACGTTTGGGACTCTATTTTCACTTTTCATAGCATATAATTTTTCTGTAAAAGCTAGAAGATTTGTTTTAATTCAAATTTTTGGATGCTAAGATGCGACTATCCAATGTTTTAATCAATAACTTTATTAATGTTTTATGCTACTTAATGGTATGATTTTAGAAACTGTTTACGTTCATGTTGGGTGGAATCATCCTCCGTGTGGCCCTTTTTATTGTGTTGTATCAAAATAATTTTGATACAGTACAAACTTCATTTATTATGTATTAAGGTGCATCGCTTTTACATCTTCCTTTTATAATAAATAAACTTCCTGATTATAAAACATATGATTTGTTTTCCATGAATAGTAATATTTTTTAAGAATGGAAGAACATTCGTAAGCTAATAAAATAAAGTTTTGTTGCATGTTTTGGTCTCTAATTTATAGATAGGTGAGTTCCTAGTATTTATGGTTTATTTGTAAAATCGGTTTTACGAAATTTGTTTAAAGAATAAATAATTTTTTATTTATTCCATTTAGAGATGCACAGTGAGAATTATTATTTATTTCTTATTATACTGGTGCTAAATAAAATATGGTTAGTGTATTTCTAGAAATCATTGAAATGAAAAGAATATTTAAAGTAAAATCAGTTAATGTTATGTAAGAAGCTTTCTATTCGTAAATTCTGTTTTAATTTTCCTAAAGTATCTCAGGACACTTCAAATAGTAGATACCTTCAGGAACAGCCCTATAAAGCTAAGGGCCCATTATTTATGTCTGGGATACAGATCTCATTTTATATTTTTTGTTGTTTTATTAAAATACATACATAGATTAATTTTAGTCAAAATGTAAATGAAATATTTCTAATATAGACACAAGATCATTTTGATTTGAAATAAATTCACAATCCTTTGTTTAGAGTATTTTTTAAATTCAGAATTGAAAAACTGATGTGGTAAAAATAATGGATTCACACAGGTTTTGCTATTGTCTGCGAAATAACTTTCATAGAAGAAACTTTAAATTTTCTCTCTTTCTTATATTTAATTCAATTAACAACAGTTCAAAATGTTCATGTTACATTTTTTTTTTTTTTTTGTTTAACTCCTTTTTTGAGATAAAGAAAAACCGTTAACTGAGTTCCTGTGAAATATATTAATATTTTATTAGCCGTAACCTGGTGAAAATATTTATCGTTGATTGGCAACTTAAAATAAGGTTCAGAAAAACATAGCTGCATTTGGCTAATGCTTTAATTAAGTATTTATTAGCATAAATAAAATTTACAATGGCAGGAAATCGCAGATTCTAATCTGACAAAGGGTTATCAATATGGTAAAAATGCGACTCTTTTTCAGCGTTCACGCTTTTGCGGGGTATAATATGAAAAAGTGTAACCAAAGAAGATCAGTTTTCCACATCGCCGCTGGTAATCGTTTTCTTTTGAGGCCTTGAGTCTCACTCCATGTTTAGGAAAAATAGATCTTTTCTTTCTTAGTTTATTTTAGTGAGTGAATTAGAAACTTCAGTTCGGCATTTATTTACGTTTGAATTTAAGTTGAAAGTTATTCCTTAACCTGCTTTTCTTTGCATTTTAACGTAGGTGGTATCATCAGATCTTTGAAAGTAGTAGTTCTAAATTTCAGAGTAACCTTCATCACTTCAGTCTGTTAAACAATTCTTGTAGTTGCAGCAATGAATGTGCAATATTTCCGTGTCGTGAGCTTAAAATTTAACTTAACAATTTTGAAATAAAACTAAATTTTCAGATAAGTAACTTATCTCATCTATATTTGCTGACTGACTAAGAAACTTTTAGTATAACCTTCATATAAAATACACAGAAGGCAGTTTTTAATTAAGGTCTGTTTGTTTTAAAAATAACAGCAATATTTTGTTTCGCTATTTAAATTGTAGATATTTTGTGTGCCTGTACCATACACAGTTGCAGGTTAATTAAATGTATATTTTGAGCTAAGTTTTGAAATCCTCTTTAAAAGTTTTCGCCACAGTGGGGCAACAAAAGAGTTCGACCACTCATTTCTTTGTTTGTCCAATGAGGTTTTCTGTAAGACTGTGTTTGGGGTACCTGAAAGATTGGTTTAAACACAGTCTTCTCCTGAATTCAACTCGCTTGCATCAATCGCCAGGGCCAGCCCGCGAGCGTTCGCTACGTCGCCGGACGTTTTGTTCACTATCTTTAAGCACCACATTTGGTACAAGGCACAGCTATCACTCCCTTTGCTTCAGTCGCCATAAACTTCAGTTGCAGGGCGATGAATGTCTGCGCAGCCGACATGTTCTCGTGGTCGAAACGGATAAAGACCGTATCTCGTACGCCAGGCATTCGATACGCCATTTTTCGAGCGCACAGCAGAAGCTTACGTTGCTACAGGCTGGAAATAAACAAATGTGTTCACTCGAAGCTTGTACTTCGTTAGTGACAGAGACTTATTTACGGCGTACGCGTGAACTAGAACTGCGGGCAAAATGGACCTTACTTAAAAAATATCATATTACCTTTTAAACTATTTGTTTAATGTCGCGTGCAACACCTTTAATAAATAATCAGCCTGGTGACGTATTAAAATCTTTCGTAATTCTCATTAGAGTTTTAGCTATGGGATATTAATATGAGATCTCAACGGTTATCTAAAATAGAATTATGGAGTAAAATAAGTTTAATAATTAACATGGTTTTAACAGATGATATTTTTGTTACAGAAAAATTTTTAACAATGTACTTAGGAAGGTAATAATTTAATTATAATGCTTTAATTTTTTAAAAACTGGAATTCACGGAGTATTTTGAAAACTGACTAATGGGGAGTTTTAAGGTAAATATAATCGTTTTTAAAGCAAACACTCACACCACTGCGTGGCCATGATAGCCTTGTGGTCATGGTCACGAACAATTCAACGTTCTTGGTCATAAGTTCAGTCGCAGACACTGGCTAGCGAAAAGGAATAGCATGCACATTAAGCCTGTAGTAGCTCAGTTTCACTCATTGGCATAGATTAGCGGAAATTGGAAGTCATTCCATGGCCTCATCACTAAAAATAGATGAAATAGCCGGCCTCATTTTAGCAGTCATGGCGTTGAAAACTTAACCATATTACACATATTTTACCCTATTTCTCGCCTCTACTAAACCATTAGATTGTCCTTTTTAAAAATGCCAGACTCGCCTGTAAGTTTGTAATTCAGTATTTTAAACTATTGCCACAGCCATTAGGAATGAAATGTTAAGTAAAAGAATTTTGGTACTGGAAATCCAATAATGTAAATATTTGATAAGGTCATAGCTGATTCATTTTTGATAACCACGTATTTTATAATTCATACTATCGCGGTATATTACTTTTATATTCAGAAAAGTGTTTTATCATTTGATAGTAGATCAATTTTAAAAATATTCTCAGTGAATGGCACATATCGTAAAATATTCCTGAAGTGACAATTTATTTTACATTAGGAGACTCAATCTTCATTTACATTCATATGCCTAAATCATTGGAATTGCTGCGGAATTTTACACATTTGAGTCAGGAAGTACAGATCAACGAATTTAGATACACTAGGATTCGCATTCCATAATGAAAAATTACGCTTTAGAAGTACATTAACGATTACCCATATCTTGTACGCGTCACAATGCATATATATTTTTTATTTTAAGTACCTTTATTTTACTTTCATTGCAAACAATTGGTAGTATTCATAGCAAATATTTAACTGGCATAAAAGCTAATACGTCTAGGTAATATTTTGTGTTATTAAGATATCGCAACTACGCTGACAATTATCACAATAAAGGTTTATATGTTTATATTTATTGCCAGAAGGCCTAAACTGAAGAATATGTTTTGAGTTCACGGCTTCAGATTGGCAATTTTTGGATTTTTGAATGAGGAAAAAGTACTTTGATTTTACAAGAATTATATAAAAAAAGACCTTCTAGCTTCTGATACAAAAAAAAATCTGTGAGTTGGGCAATTGCTATAAAATTAACATTTTATTTCACACTAATAGTAATGATGAAAACATTTTCGTTTTATCTCCACAATAGTTTTTTAAATTACAATCCTGAAAATAAAGTAAGCATATATATCACGTATGAATATATTTATACTCAAAAATGCAGGGTTCATGTTGAAGGCAAAAAAAAAAGTGGTATAGACACCTACTCAGTACATTTACCACTCCTATGCGCAAAATAGTTTCAACTTTCCTTGGCATGGTTACCTCAGGGTTCAACTTCATTGAGTAAGCGTTCCACCAATTGTCAAAGCAGTGATTTTGTAAGGTTTGGGAAATATTTCCGGCGTGAGTGTGCGAATCTCTACAGAGTTCTCTTTCTGCAAAACCCCAAATGAGTCCATCCTGTCAATTAAAAGGTCCGCTATTCAAGGTGTTCAGGACATTAATTAGAAATCATATTTATTTAAAGAAGGCGTTAGAATATATCATTACTATGCGGCACCACTTTCATTTTAAAACAGGGGAGTTAATTAGTCCATTTAAAATGAATATAAATTCTTTAAAATTACAATTTACACTATGAACATTTCTTTGAAACCACTCTCCTTTTGTGAATATAGTTAAAGAGATTTCTTATGATGATTTTTGTCATCATTCTGTGTGAGCTGAGAAAATGTCCACGCGCATGAAGGTTGGCTATACGGTAAAATCACAGTTGCTAAGGGTTCAGGTGTGATACGGACCCCATAAAGGCATGGACTCAAAATTTGTCAACAAGTTCCTCTTACCAAGCTGGTGGGTAATACTCTTTAGTTGCGTGTGCTGTTTTTATATATGATAAACTAGGCTCTCTAGTCAAACTGAACCAATCACTGACTAGAAATGATTATGTTTAACAATACCAGGGGTGCACTTGCAACCATTACAGGTGTTTTACACTCAAAGGACTTTAAAATTCACCACAGTAACAATACAGATACTATTAAAAAATGTTACTCAGTTATGGCCGGAACGTTCTGGGAAAACAAGAAGAATTTTACATCTAAATCGTAATACTTGAATTCTATATCAAATATATCTCCTCAAGGAACTCACCTTTAACAGGTGGTAGTTGGTTGGACTTTCCTTTCCAAAGGGGTTTAATATCTTTGGTAAACACAAATTTGTTTACGAACCCAGGGTACCCTAGTGATCCTTCTTTATTTTCGACCCTCTTCCTTGTCATCCGTTTTCGCCTTTCATTTAACACATTGATTTTGGAACCTATGTTGCAAAGTAGACTTTTGTTTCACATTTGTTTTCCCTAATAACTTGCGCTTCCCAATTTTCTAACATATTATGACACATTTTGGCATTGCATTGGTTTAGTTTTCTTTTTATTAGATTTCCTTAAATATTTTAGATTCTATATTGCTTTATTTGTGTTCAAATTAACACGGTTGGGTTAGCAGCCAATACGCGCATGTTTGCCGTGTGCGACGTCCCGTAAGAGGAAAAGTATTTACCGGGGATCGCTTTGGGTTCCTTTGCCCTTCCACAGGTATGGAGAGTTGAGGTGGCCTGGGATACCTCTGCGTTCCTTTGGCGCTACTGGGAATGGAGTGGCAGGAGTGAAACCCGCTTTTGTAAATCGGCTGGTGGTACGCGCTACCCGTTGTCAGAAGGTGCTGCTGTAGGGTTAGTGCTGCAGATAAGGGGTGTCGGGTTTATCCGTTGGATCCTCGCCTGATGTTGTAGCATTATATTCTGGGTGTACTCCATGTAAGTGCCGTGCCTAGCTTTTGGCCAGATGACCAGCACCCTGTCTCCCTTGTTGGACTCCGTGGTGGGTAAAGGCACGCCAGAATGAGGTTGTTTAAGCGTATTTATGGATCCAATGCTGCTGTGCCCGGGTAAAGGCACTTGTATTACCAAGGCACTATATTTATCCAACGTGGCAACCCAACCAACTTAACTTTGACCAGATTTCAACCTAGTAAATCTTTTTTTCTTTTGAGCCATCTAAATGTCATCGAAATCACCTTTTTCATATACAGAAAGCCTCAGTAAGGAATAGGTGGTGAACCCTAAATCAGTTACAAGATTAAGATCAGGGGATCTACTTATTGAAATTTTTACACACACACACACACACACACACACACACACACACACACACACACACACACACACACACACACACACACACACACACACACACACACACACACACACACACACACACACACACACACACACACACACACACACACACACACACACTGCATTTTGCACACACATTTACACACACACACACACACACTTTCCCTTTACAACTGTAAGTCTTATTTTCTCAAAACGATTTTGAATTCACCTTTAATAAATAAGCCCGCACATGGCTCGAACCCATGTCGCGGTGACATTTCTAGAGCTGTGCAATTTGGCCGCCTCTAAACGGAAATCGCCATTAAGTTTTGATCAGGAGTGTAAATTCAGGTCAAGAAAAATCTTGTGAAAAAATGCATCGTGGTTTAAGCCAAACATTTAATTTTAACTTTAAAAAACCCCAAACTACCGACAACAATAAAGCCACGGCTATTAACTGTAAATTCCTTGCGTACATTTCCAGATCCTCTGCGCTTCTTTGGTGCCAGAGGTTCGGACACTCTAAACTTTACCTTTTTGATTAAACTTGCATGCTCTGGAGTATTGCAGGTTGTAAACTTCCACAGATTACCGGTCTATTCATCTTATTAATTATTCCGGTCTCGTCGGAATTCTGGTTCAAACTCATTCCAAAATTGGGAATTCAAAAAAGAAAAAATTCCAAAATCAAAACAAAACAAAATATCTCTTATCAAAATGAAATTAATACTACCCGCAAAATATCTCAAACATATGCCCAAGCTATCAAATCCTCCAACTACAGCAGCAACAACCCAAATTGATGAAAGCAACCCAAAAATAGTATACCCTCCTTTTGAAATTAGTACAAGCCTTTAACATCAGGTTCAAGAGCGACAATGCCTTCCGAATTCTACCTACAGGTTACCAATCATACATCAGCACAAGGGCACAACTCGCACGCATCCGCATCTTCTGCGCCTTCATCTATAAGAATCTCAAACCACTATTGCGCATTTATTACTGCTTCTTCAGCATCTAACAGTCTAAAGTACATCTACAAAACAATAACGCAGCTATATCAAATGACTTGCGCATCCCTCTTTACTCCCAAACTACCGCGCTCATCAATAGCATACCTTCTATCCTCCTGTATCCCAAGCTTCTAAGCAAAAATTTCCGGAAGAAAAAAGCGAAAATCTCGACTATATGTAACGTTGCAACACCCACTGTTAAACCAAAAATAGAAATTAAATGGCACTCCATAAGCCGAAGAAAAAGTTTACCTATTCAAGACTTTGACTTGATGAAGATATGATTGTACCGACATGGAAGAACAGATGCAGAAGCCTGAAGGAAATACTGAGTAGTATTTCTTGTCAGCCCCGGAAGAACAGAAGACTTTGGATACATGAAGGGTTTCTACACATGTGATATACGTGTTAAAACAATAGAAGTAACATTTTTTACTTTTCTGAAACATTTCCACCGAACTGGACAAAACTTTAATATACATTTTACATTTTAAACATCATCTAAATTTGCAATCTTGGTTTTCTTGTAATGTTATCATTTTAAAAAGTTGGATGTTATATTTTATTTTGTACTTTTAAGCAAATAAACTAATAATGTACATTGCAGCCGCCTCTCTCTCTATATATATATATAATATGCATGTGCGGATGCAATTTTGTACTTTAAAAAATGTTTTACTCTTCTAACGAGGTAACACGGCGCAGTTTGAAATTTGCCATGTACGCCGCCATTAAACTCAAAATCACTCACTCCCACTCACTCCTCAAATATACCAAGCGCGTTAAGAATGACACAAAATTAACCACCACAAACACTTGAACACAGGTGTTGATTTGGCTGTAGGGTGCAGATATGAATCTCTCCGCATGATACTCTCGATGACTATGTGAGTCAAGCCTCATGAGAGTTGCAGCTTGCACTTCATCTGGCAAAAGAAAATTCCACATGAAGTTAGGAGACATTCATTGATGTACAACTGGTATAAATTTGTACACGTATAAATGAATTGCATTAATTAACTCTTCTGCCAAATTAAATATGGTAGCCAATTTGATTTAAATATATCAAGAGTTATACGAAGGCAACTTATGACAGACTTCTTAATTGTAAAAAGCACTTCCTAAGGAATGAGGGTCTTACCTCAGAATATTTATTACCTTCCACTACTCAGTATGGAATGATTTGGAATGCATTTGAATTAAGCATGCATTATCCATTATCATTGACAATGGTATGTGATGAAATCAGAATTCGAATTCAAAACGCAATTGAAATATTCTCCGTCAAGAAATGAACCAGCTTAATCAATGGGATGTTGTAGATAACAGAAAAAAGTATTTTATCTATTTTGGAATTATATATATATTTTCCAAACAAGCAATGTTTTTCAGATGCCTTTACAGCCGAAAAACAAGCTAAGAGCAAATTACTATAGACATGGCCATTTTGTAAATGCGATAGCCATTACAACAGCTGAAACAATTTTCTGTAATATTTTGGGGTCCATTTTGCAGGAAGGTGTTCTGCCTTGCAATAAAATTTAACGACCTGGTATTCGTTGAGAAATACGGAGATAGCACAACGAATAAATCGATTAGGAGCTGAAGATGTATTTGGTCTTTTTCATTGAAACTCTTCAAATGAGAGATGGTTTTAACATGCTGTGCTAAGAACACATCCAAACTGTTAACTTTAAGAAAACAATGATATATATTGAGACATTAGAGAACCATTAAATATCTAAATGCAGACAATATAGAATTTAACTCTTAATATTTTGAAATGAGTCTTATTATTTCACACGTCACGATCGGGTTTAGTCTACAGTCATGTCCTTAAAAATAAAACAATAACCGTTTCTTAAAGCTACATTTCAGGCTTATAATTTCTATAAACTATAAACGTTAAACTTCTAATTTCGAAAGAATTTTAGAATTTATTCATCAAGCACGCTAAATATGTGTATTTGAATTAAAAGGTTTAAATATCTTTTCTGAATAGCATTTGGAAGTATTTTTTTTTAAAAAAATAGTTTTTAACCCATTAAAGACGCCCCCAAGTTTGCAAGCAAATGAAATTTTAGACTTTATTGAGCATTAATAACATAATAAAAGTAAATTTAAATAAAACCACTTACAAAAAATCTTTTGATATAAGTGTGAAAATCTTGCTAAAAGATTGAAAATATACAACACAATTATAATCAATAATTGAAGTGTAAAAGTAAAATTAAAATTTTACTATAATTGAAAAATAACCAGAACAATGTTTAAAAAATTTAGAATTTAATCTTGCGTTTTCGCTACACGAGTCGTAAGTGAGTTAAAAAAATATATTAAAATAAATTTATCCTCTATTTGAATTATATACTCATGTCCAAAATTAAGGTCACAAACATTTTTTTCGTCATAATTTTAAAATGCGTCCAGTAAAACTGATAGACTTTGTATTTTAAATATTTTGAAGAATGGGTAGAACGATATCAGCCTTCAGCTTAGGAAAAGATGTTGTTTAGCGTTAGTTTTTGCAGAACTACTGGATGGAGACCATTCAAGCATATGGGAATTTTGCCTTCAGTTTTGTGAATATTGCTTTAAAACAAACAAGTTAGTCTTTTTGTAGTGAAAATGACTTCTCATACTCGTTTAGATCAGGGTTTCTCAGTGGGGCACGTCTCCCCTAGGTGGGCGGGAAAATTTTACGAAGGGGACGCGAGCATACTGAAAAGTTGAAAACAAAAATTGCTTAAGAAAATTATTAATTTATGAAAAGTAAAAAAACCACAAAATACATTCTGACATAATATAAAACAAAGTACACATTTATAAACTGATATAATACAGTTAAAATTGTATCAGTGTTGCACAATATATTTTAAAATTAATTTAACAATACTAAGTTAAGAACAAATTTAAAAGTTACGAGTGACCCCATGGGGTTGTCATATAAAGATATCAAAAAATTAATATTTATCTTGATAATTTGTTTTATAATTAACCCCTTAACGGCTGGAAAAAAGTTCGAAAAATCCTTTCCCCAAATCACCGTTTTCCAAAAGGCGCGTGTATTGATGCATGGGGGGGGGGGGAAAAAAGAAAAAAAAAAACAAATCTTAAAAAAAGTAAATCCTTCACAAACACTGTAAATTTATATTGCATTCAAACCTTGGGTTTTTGAGTAGGGTGCACAGAAAGATCATCGGAAGACGTATATATACGTCAGGAAAAATTTTCCCAACTAAGGAGTTAATATAGGCCCGGTGGCACAAAAGCGGTTAAAGTCGTTTTAGTTTTGGGGAAAAAGTAAAATTTTATTGAATTCAAAAAATGCGTTATTATTTAAAGGGGAATGGGGGGCGTGATAAAAATTAGCTGAATTTGGGTCCCTTGGGTTTGAAAATCCCTGGTTTAGATCATTCCTTGAGATGGAGAGTCGTTGACAAGCGAACTGGATCTGGGTATAGGGGGTCGATGGTTCAAGTGGAAAAAATGGTCTTCGGGTTTTTAAATCAATTAAACAAGGGGACTGGGATCAGGAAGTTCGCTAAGGTCACCACAGGCTTCGGCGTCTCTTGGCATAAAATTTTTACGCGCTTTGGGCCCGAAACGGCTCTTTATCTTATTGACCTTTTGCTTGTCTCGGAAAAAGAACCATGAAAACTTAAAAACCGTCTTGAAAGGGGCCCGCTTTTACTCGGCGTGGTCTGGTGTTTCCCGCTACAACCAGAAGGAAAAGACCGGATTTTGGGGAAGCTAAAAAATATCAAAAGTGGGGACTCACAAGAAGGGGGGCGTGTTCTATTCAGTGATGGTAAAATATACCAGACAAAAAGTGATTCTCGTTTGAATATTCACCTGGAAAATAAACTTCTCTCATCCTTTTATGTAAAAATTGACGATTTTTTGGCAAAATTCGTTTTTGGCATAATTTTGCATGGTTTTTTTCAACCGAGTACTGTTAATTCATAGCGCTGTAGGGATGAGATCCTGGAAACCTATGTGAGGTTTTGGGGGGTGCTATGAGCCCTGAATTTTTATGGATGAAAAAGCGGTCGCCCCAAATACCCTTTGTAAATTTCTTGAAGAAGGATATCAATATAAAATTGCCCCTGGGGTCTCTGGCCCAAATTCTATTGAATATGTTTAAGATGGTCTAGAACAAAGCCATTTCTCAGCGTAACTCTCCTCCTAGGACATCACAGGAATTAAAATTCCCTCTTTTGAAAAAGTTGTCTTTGTTGATACAAATGGAAGCTCGTTGTGAGGCTTGTATAAAAGGCGTCATATTCCATAATAAACCAAAGTTTACGTGAAATCTTTTCTCTGATTCGTGTTTTATACTTTTTTTATGTGACTTGCATTTAAAGCACAAAAAATATCTTTCCCCAATTTTAAAGCGCGATTTCTTTCTGGCTTTGTAATATGTTTCTGTTCAAACTTTAGCAATAAAAACAGTGTTTTTCTCCAGGGGCGGATTTCAGGGGGCTCGAACATATTGAAAATCGAAACAAAAAATTATTTAAAATAATTATTAACACTGAAAGTAAAAAAAAAATCATTCGACATAAGAAAAAACAAACAAAAAACTCGTTTACTATAATGCACTTATAAATGTATCATCTCTTACAATCTATTTTATAATTAAATTTTGCAATCTAAGTTAATCGTTTAATAATTACCCGTGACCATATAATTTGTCATGTATAAAATTATATGCCAATTAAAATTTTCTTTTAATTTGTACGGTTTATATATTAAACTCTTAAATGATCAAAATTACGTGATTCGTCCCCTACCCCATTCTGCGTAAATAAACGTATGTGGTGTATTGAAGGGTGAAATGGTGTGAAAAGAAAAAATAATCAAATCCTCTAAATAAAATAAATCCTTCCAAAAAATTTCAAGGTCATTTTATTGCTTTCAAAACCTGGAATAATTTTATGGAAAGCAGTTAGAAAAAAATAGTACATTGGGAGGACGTATATATTCATCGGGGGCAATTAATACACTTGCTGGTAGACGTTTATATACGTCGGGAGGACAAAAAGGGTTAAAAATCGTATTGTGGTTTAGCGTCAAAGGTTTGGGTTCTGGTTTTTCATATTTTTAATTTAATCATTGTTTTATGGAGGGGGTGCAAAATTTTTTTGAATTTGGATCACAAACTTTGAAAGTTTGAGAAGCACTGCATTTAAGTAAATACTTCATTCGTCTTCACAGATTTTATGCATGTGACCTCAATTTTTTGGGCGTGGGTTTTTTTATAGGAAAAACCCAAAAACGATGTCTTTCCAAAAGGTGAAGTTTCCTAAATTAAAAAAAAAACTCTACTTCTATTATACCACACCCCTTAATATAAAAAAAACATACACATTTTGAATGATAACCTGTATTTATATTTCATTGCAATGCAGGATTAAAGAAAAAAAAAACTGGCGTCCCATTATTTTTATAGAAAAATTACGAAAGGTCGACAAAATATTGAATATAAATTTAACAAAAATTATTTATTTTTTGAAAATTAATGTATATTATGATTTATGAACTGCTAACGATAATTCTATTAACTAGGCATTCTTTTGCATGAAATTTTTAAACTCAATGGTTAAAAATATCCATCGTTGGGAAACCGTATTTAAAAAGCATAAATGGATTTTTATGAAAATGTTTCATTTGTTGAATACATGTATAAAACTGTTTTAGGGCATTTTGACAAAAATATTATTTAAATACAATATTTTGGCAAAAAATCAACTTAGAATAATCTTTTTTCAAAATATTCTCCTTTTGTGAAAAATGCTTTGATTATAATAATATTTTGCCTGTATATGGCTCAGACCTCTCTACAGATGCCCAACTAGAATTTTTGAAATATATAACTTAGAAGTGAATTTATTCATATTTTACGACAACAGAGGGAGCAATTTTAAGAAAAAAACGCCAATAATTATTTCAATTGGTGGTAACTCTGAAAATAATGTGAATTTTTCAAAAATTCTAGTTGAGCCTCTGTAGAGAGGCCTGAGCTATATACAGGCAAAATATTATTATAATATAAGCATTTTTCACAAAAGGAGAATATTTTGAAAATGGGTCATTCTATGTAAATTTTTTGTCAAAATATTGTATTTAAATATAATTTTTTATTGTAATACTATTCTTAAAACAATTTTATATACATTTTCTAATCTAAGTGACACTAAATATCATAAATATTATCAATTTATACGCTCTTGCAAAATCACGGTTCCGAACGTCGTCGGATACTTTAAAGGAAGTCATTGATGTACCTCTAAATTGAAAATTTTAAACTGAATATGAAGATGTTGTATAAATCAAATAATGTTTAATTAAAACCATCTTCAGAAATATATTGACTATATTGAAGAGAATGGAATATGGAATGTTGTTTACACATATGTTGGAAAAAGAGATTTGACAGTATCATCAGTGGGTTGTGCTAAAGGTATATTTTTGGATGTTTTCATATGCTATGAACATGTATAATATATGGCTTTTTAGATAAGGTTATAACCTCCTCAAATTCATACTGCATTATTAGTTCAAGATTAAAAATGTTTTCCGTCTCGATGTTTACGGACATACATATTTACTTCAGTGTAAGCAACATATCTAACAAAAAGGTTACTTTTTCAATATTCAGGCAGAATAAGTATTCTAAACGAGTATTTCTTCTTTTATACAAGGGCTTTTGTGCAACTTACTGTAAATACGACAGGGATGAAAGAGTAAATCCCTATTTCACAATCCAGGTATGGAACTCGAGCGGTAAACAACTACAGATTGCTTCTCAGTGAAAGTAATAAAAACGCTGTTCAAAAAAGTTACCATTATTTGTGTTGCAGATCACCAATGAGAAGGATGCGTACGAAGCAGCAGAGTTTGTACATGCTTTCTATGTACGGTTATATAGAAAGCAATGCAAGGAAAGCACAAAGATCGTCCTAAATAGCGTTTTCTAACAAGATGCATTGCCGATGAGAAGAGTATTTCAGTGATTGTACCAATAAATCTATAGAAAGGGTTCCTTTCAAGCTGCAGGAGAAATACAGGAGGGAATTGCAGAATGTGTGTGTACAATGGACATAATTGAGCAATGTTTTTAGAGTGTGCCCTTAACGTAGTACGCGAACATTGTTGCTTATTTTTTATGTGATTCTTAAGACAGTAAAGCGAAATGAAGGAATTCAGCCTTAAAAAATGTTAAGTCTCGTCATTCAAGGTGACTACGTGGTGACGTGTGAAATCTGCTACCTTGTTTTTGCCATGTATCCTGGTTTCTATACACATGCTACTACTCACTAAGCAATATTAAGAACACAGGAGACTTCGACTATTCATAATTATTATAGATGGGAGACAGCTTATAATTCAAACAGAACGAGTCCAGGATTGTAACAGTGGCGTTTTTGATAAAAGTTTGTGTTGGAATCATGCCACACCTGCTGCCAAGTTACCTGGAGAGACAATCATACCTTGTATTTTTGCAATATGTTTTAACAGAACTAATGAACTCTCTTCCACACAGAATACATCACACTTCTTCTCTGGTCCTAAATCAATCATACACCAGCTCATTACAACGTAGATATATAAAAAGTCTTGCATAATATATATCCTGAACAATGTATTGTTGGTAATGATGTAATAAATTAGCTATTTCATTCACGTGATTCTATCGTGACTGGAATGTTTCCTGTGGGTTCATACAAAGAATATCATCGACGATATAAGTCCCATGGATTACACTAAAGACTATCTTCATGATAATTGCAGCTGCTGGAACTGTATGAAAGGTGCCTAATGCATTTGCTATTGCACATTAGTCAATTCCTTACTATTCGTGTCTGCAGTTTTGAGCTGTTTCGGTGATGGGTGCATTTAACTTATTTTTGCGGAATAAATCATTTAAAAAGCTTCACTAGAATACTTTAATTTCCTCTTTATTTTTCTTGTTTCCCCCTATTTTTGACTGTCATGATTCAGTACATTGACTTCTAAAGATTCATCGCTTTAGTTTGACCTTGGATTGAATGGTGGTTTGTAATTCCTTAGGTCGTTCTAACCCTAACTTGTGTACCATGAGCTTAGTAACTCTACAGAATTCTTCAAAAAGTGCACGTGTTTTTTAAAGTTCGATACCAAAATAAAACCCATATCCAGAATTTGAAATTTGTTGTCTGTCTATTGTTCTCTTAACAAGATTGAAAAAAAAAGAGACATGGTTTTATCGAAGAATATATTAATATGATTCTTGTATAGTCCTAATTTTTAAAAGAAAGCATCGTTTAAATTTGGTTCAATAGTAGCAAAATATGTGTATTTTGCTTCTATTTAAAATATTTCACGAACATTCTTTTTAATACGATTTCTGTCCAAGGAAAGCAATAGTATAAATGAATTCTATTCAATAAATACAGGCTTTATCATTATATTTATACACAAAATAAGTTTTATATAAAAAGACTAAGGTAAAAAATATGTTTTCATTTTAAAATATGAACAGAACATTTAAAATCACAATATTCTTGTGCAATTAAATTAATGTATAAATAAATCCAGACATTAAACATATACCTATTATCAAGGATTTTGAAATCTAGACAGTCATCTAATACTTTCAAGAACGCATTTCAAAGCCTGTATGGATTATGATTTATCTGTTTCAACTAGTAATTTTCAATAGTCCTTTTAGATGGGGTTTATAAAACCATTAAATACAGGACTAAAAAATAGTATTTCATAATGTCTACAAAAAACAGTATTTAAAATTGACATTTAAACAGTTTTCAGTTGATCGAATTTTCATTATATTATATAATATTAAAATGTAAGTATTTACTCTATTTAAGATTATTTTTTCTATTATACTTTTAAAAAGTAGTAAATTTTAATTATACCATATTTGCTAGCATTAATTTTATATTCTTTTTTGTGCATATGTTATTGACATGACTTAAGTATCTGCTACTCCTTAAAAGAGATTTTGTTGGATATTTTAATGATGAACATAATCCTTAGCATGTGTGCATGAAATTTTATAAGTAGCGTATTATTTTTAATAGTAACTATAGTTTAAACTTGTATTTTATATTTTAAAAGCACCACTTTTTAATTTATTAATAATTCAGTATATATCTAGTAATAATTTAAGATATATTTTTCACTCCTATCAAAAAGTATTTTACTAGATTTTATTTAATAATACAAAATAAATGAGATACCTTGAGTACTAAAATGGTAATTAAAAGATACATATAATCAGTAACCATATTAAGAGAATATTTGTTAATGTCCCTCTATATAGCAACACAAAGGTTATTATCTGTTGATTTCTTAACTTTGAGCCTTGGTCAAGTGAAAAGGACTACGCCTGAGCTGGAAGAGTTTTGTGAAGACTTTTCTAAGAAAATATTTTTTTAGTAATTTTGAATTGCTTATAATCTCAAAACCATTAATCCATAGGGAACAGTAGTTTTGATTGATGACTGCAAATTATTCTTTTCATTTTGTGTATATTTTTAACAATATTATGTCTAAACACTCTATAAAGCTATTTGCAACTTTTATTTTAGTACATCTCTAAGTTTAGGTAATTTATAATAAACCATATATATATGTATACCTATTTCGAGTTAATTTTTTAGTATAGAATGTTGTTCTAATTAACAATACATGCATGACAATAAAATTAAAGCCTTGAATGCGCACGTAGAAATTCAGAGAAAGAAAGCATCGTGATGTTTACTCCTTCTTGGCACAACAAAATACAATGAGTAACCACATTGCGAATCAAAAATTTATAGATCTAAAGTGTATGGGATGCAGGCTACATAAAGTCGTGAGACAGAATGAATCAGTGTTAGATTTGTGACTAGACTTAAAAATTTTTTTATATTCCCGTGAACTATACTTCGTTCCCGGGAATTCCCAGGGAACGACAATGGGTTGAAATAATCTGAAGTAGTTAGTTTTGACTTGACTGTGGATTTTGATCTCCGATATAAATTTTAGCTGTTGCATTTTGAGATCTTTCTCACTCCGAATTCCTTGCAAGGAGCAATGTTTGTTTGAGCCCCCAACCATGGGTAACAGAAAGAGTAACGTTCTCTTAGGTCGGAGGATTTTTCAGCTTATCGTAGGAAAGAGTATCTGTCCAGATCAGAGTTCCTTTTTCTCTATGGAACATCGCTTCGTTAACTAAAAGTATTTAGTTTTTAAAGGGACATCATTCCGTAGTCTACCAGAACTGCTATTTTTAAATCTTGATTTACGTTGATAATGTAAGTGCACTTATACTTAAACTGTTATTTATTAACTTTTTCTTCCGATACTTGTCTTTATTATAAACTTTTTAACAGAATCATCAGTTTGAAGAAGGGGAGGAAACCCAAAACAGCTTAGGGCAGAAAATTTTAAAAAACCTCACAACTTTTCTTATTTATTACTTCTTTTTTACCAAGAATTTTTGCAAGATTCTTACATTAATATTTGGTTATTTTTATGTTACAAATATATAGCAATTTCATAAGCAATAAATCGGGTGAGCAAATAAAATTTCTTAAATACAAGAATAAATATGTTTAACGCACATGATCGTTATTCCACCAGCTAATAAATTTTCAAGTACTTGTATGAGTTAAGTTTTATCTCTTAGTAGCAACATTAAAAAATATTTGATTCTGGTTTGATTAAAAAATAATTGAAAAATGATCCCCAAATATAATATGAAACAGTGCGAGGCTTTGAAAACAAATCCGCAAACATCAGATGAAATTTAGACAGCATTTTCTGCAGGGTTATTCATAACAAAGCTAATAACCAGGCTGAAGGATAAAAACAGAGATTACTTACGTTTGCCCAAATTGCACTTTAAAAACGGAATAATTAACATATTTTATACTTTTTGTATGTTTATATAGCTAAGTGTACAACTGAGTATAGATTTTGAAATTTACACTCAATGTACATGTATCTTTATTTTATTTAATTTTTATTGATGTCAATTAAAAATAACTTCTTTTTAAATTTATCAAAATTTTGCTGTATTTCCAGGGATTTCGGGGATGACTATTATGTTCCCGGGATTTTTCCTAATTATATGGGAATGGAAAAAACTTGAGAATTAAAAACCCTAGTCATGACCTGAGGAATTGACGATTATTTGATCTCAAATATTTGCTACAGTTCGTCCTTGTGAAAGATAAAAAAATAACAACGCACTTTAGCGAGCCTAGACAAAGCCACATATTTGTAAGTTACAAATGCAGTGAGATTGTTTTCACAGGTAGGAACTTAAGGTATGCGACTACCCAAAATTCGCCGTTTCGGTGAAAATTTTCGAAAGTTCTTTTATGTCTATTTTATAGCCCATACATTTAAGATTCCAAAAAACATTCTATTTTTGTTTCTACGATATGTAGGAGCAAAGTTATAGCATAATCAGTAGACCTGAAATGGAGTTTACAAAACCGGAAGCAGATCCCCATACAAAATTTTTAAGATATTGAATTGAAATTTTCAGAACATGTTTTATTTAGTTTTATCTGTTTTATAAATCAAAATCTAATATATGTGAATACATTTATGCACTTAATTGCTTTTTTATGGAAAAAAAATCATTAATTTTCAAAAAAATCGAGTATTTGCATATAACATTTGGTATGGTTAAAAAAATTTTCAAAAGTATTACAAATCTTTTAATTCACAGTGCATATAAAAAATTATTTATTTACTGTATAAATATTATTTGAATACATTTATTATTATTTTGTGTAAAAGATCGGAAATGCAAATTTTCAGCAAAATTTCACAAAAAATGCAATTGTTATAGTCAGTAAGACTCTCCAGAGAACCATAAGATTAAAAAAAGTCCGAATTAGTTAAGCATGAAACTAAAGTGAGCTTGAGCTATAAATATGGTGAATTTAAAAAATGTAAAATTAGTATAAAATGTTTCATATTGTATTAAAATTTTTAAATGCATTTTCTGAGAAACTATGTTTTTCAATATTTTGGTTCACGGTAAGGTTCATTACAGGATTTCTTTTTAAGGTATTAAATTGAAATTTTCAGAAAATGTTTTATTGAGTTTTTTCTGTATTATAGATTATTATCCAATATCTGTAATTATTATTTTTGTATTTTATTGCAGTTTTTGTGAGAAAATAACATTAGCCTTTTGTAAAAAATTGACTTCTTGCATTAAAATGGACATAATTCAAGAACTTTCAAGAGCATTACAAATCTCACAGCTCTAAGCCCAGATAATTATGTTATTTATGTACCGTATAAATATTATTCAAATATATTAATTAGAATTTTCAATACAAGGTGTACCGTAACTGCAATTCTTTACTTAAATTTCACTCAAAATACCCAAAATATCCAAAATTATTTTTAATTTTGTGGAAATTGTATTTGAATTCCTAGTTTTATGCCCCATTTCCAATACAAAAAAGTGTTTATTTAGTTGAAAATTTATATATTTAAAGAAAAGGACCCCGAAGGTAGTAACATACCAGAAGTATAAGTCTACTAACAATAATTATTAAATATTTTGGTTTGCTTCCCACATTCAAATGTCAAACGAAAACGAAGAATATTGTTTACAATTTATGCCCACTAAATGAACTTGGTCCAGTTTCAAAAAATCTTTAAACTTAGGTTATGGAAGTTTCTAGTTGCCATGGAGATTATACAAAAGAAAACATGTGTTTAAAAAAATAAGATAATTTTGAAATTTTTAATTTGAAAATTAAAAAAAAAAAGAAAAAAAAATGATGAGCTCTTACATCCCTTAATGAATGAAATATTAAGGGATAGGAGTAGTATATGTAAACATCTATTTACGTTTCAAGACATCTATTTACGTTTCAGTTGCGTTCTCGTTGAAGATTTATTCTGTCAGTGGGATAATATTGTATGAATGATAGTGATATATAGAGCGAGAATGAAAATTAAGAAACATTCGCAACATTTAAAATAAAAATACATAATTCTAATTAAGAGTTATCTATCTGTTTTTGAATGCATAATAAATGAATAATTATTAACTACCTTTTATTTAAAGTCAGCCTTCCTTTTCCAAAATAGTGAATGTATAGATTTGTAAATATTAAAATCTTGTTCAAAGTATGATTCTTACACCAAAATTGTAATACCTTAAGAATGGGACCTAGATCCATGTCAGAGTTTATACTTCAACAGCATGGGAGTAATTTTTTCAATAAATTAGCAACAATAATTTTTGTTAAAAACGTTTTCGTACTTGTTGTTCACTTTATATTATTTGATTAAAATTAGGTCTTGAATCCCCTAGTTCTCTGAAAAAACCCATTGTTTTTGATGGACATTTTAATTTAAGCGGTCAGGTTTTTTGCCTAAAATGTTCCAAAGAAAAGCATTTTTTATATTTTATGTTAACTAATCATAATACTTGAATAAATTCAAAAATAGAAGAATTTTATTTAATTTTCAATTTTAAAGTTTTCATACTATTTTTTTTATTTTAGAGATGTGAAACACAAAAACCCTTAAATGTTTGCTTTTTATAAAAACGCAGAATGCTATGAAGAATATTTCAAATATCTTAAAATAATTTCTTTCAGATTTGCAAGAAAATTTCCTATTCATACGTCCTTATAAAACGGTTGAGGATTTTGTGTATGTGGGCATATATATATGCACGCACAATTTGAATGATTAGTGTAATACAAAGTCTTACATTGCAATATTGTTTTACATGGGGAGGGGGGATTTTTCATTTCTCCTGAAGCAACAAATTGCACATTGACTTTCCTATCTCTGCTCTTTATCGAATTTTTTCAAGAATCTAAATTCCTACCTTCAATGAAAAAAAATTCACTTCACAAAAACTACAAGGAAATTCGTGGATGAGAGAAGTATTTCAGTACCATGGAAAGCTGCATCTCAAGAAATACTAGCACTAATAATCTCACTTTAAAAATTAAAAATATGTTCAAATCAAAGACAGAACAAATAAAATACCTGTAACTGTGCAGCGGGCGAGCAAACCGATCGTGGCCAGCTTTTGCTAGCCCGTGCCGTGTACGGGCAAACCAGTTAAGGGGTTAAAGAAGAAAATTAAATTTGAATTTTAAATATAAGACTTGTAATTATTGTAACTAATTATTCTTGTAACTAAACCATTTTCTAAAACTATGCTTCCAATCTACTATGCATTTTTAAATATATAAACCATTCTTTCTAATAAGTTTTTTTTATGTTCTTTTTCTAAGCGTTAGGTTGCAAAATAGGGTGAATTATTTTATTTAGGTATTCTGTTTTTACTTCTCTTATTCTCCCATACAATCCCACATACCACTAGTTTTTTTTTCAGTGGCGTTGAATTTTATAAAAATAAAAAAATGCAGCTCTCAAAAACTAAAACTATTAATTTTTGATGTAAATAGGGTTTTATTAAGTATAATAAAAGTAAAATAAGAAGAAATTGATTTTTTGGATCACACTTTTCGAAAAGGCTATGTATCTTTTAGGACAGATGGCATTTCATAGACGTATTTCCAGACTACTATATTTTGATGATATAATGATAAGCAAAATAGAAGTAAAAACTTTTGATAGATATATGATGAAATACACTGAAGATTATATAATATTTTAAAAAAAATTTTACTTCAACTTTGACATTTTCACACAAGTCTGCATTCAGCAGTGTCTTCCAAATAAATTTAATGTTTTTCTGCCTCTGTCATCAAAAATATGAAATGTTTATGCATTTCTTTATAAAAAATGACAAGTACTTTTATGTTCTTTACAGTCCACTTATTCAGAAAAGGACGGAGCATATATTCGCAAATAAAAAGTACGGGATTTAAACAATATTTTCTCCATTTATTATTTGTTCAAATCGGCATCCAAGTGAAATACATTGCTCAGTGCATGGAAGTTTAAATGATGAGCTTAATTTACTTAGTTAATTAAAAAAATAATGATTTTGCAGAATATTTTACTTTAAAATTTAAAACAACATGGAGTTAATCGAATGAAAAAATAATTCTTCTCTCTTTTTGCAGGGAGATTGATATAAAGCAAAGAAAATAAAATTCTTAAAACTGAAAATAATATTTTATATATATATATATATATATATATATATATATATATATATATAAACTGACGAAATTATTAAAATAATCCTTTAATCTTATAATAAAATGAAAAGTGTGTATAACAATGGTTTATATTTATATTTTATGAGAATTTTAAATTTTAAAGCATGAGCTTTTCGAGAAAGAATGTTAATAAAATTAGATTGGATATGAAAAAACATACACGTGAATATAAAAAAATAAAAATAAAAAAATATAAAAAATTACATGTATAATAAACCCCTAGAATTTAGTGCCAAATTAATGATAGAATTTCAAAAGTTAAAGAAAAAGTATTGGAAAAACACGTTATTCCTCATTGGATAAAAGGTAACCGAATTATAAAAAAAAATTCAAATCAGGAAAAAAGTACAAAACATTCACAAACTTGCAACTATACATTACTTTGCCAATATATGTTTTGTAAAATGTTAAACTATTTATACTAAAAACAAGACAGTTGTTTTAATGAAGTATAGTTTGCAAATATGAGTTATTTATTCATGTTATGTGGTTGAAAAATACTTATTTTAACGCATAAAAAGAAATAAAAAAAATTCCACTTATCGAAAATATTTCACAGCCTCCATATAAACTGTTATAAGTCTGTACCTCAAAATCGTATCATAACAACTTTCAAGAAACATAAAATAAATATTTCAAGAGTTTTATTTTTAAGAATGAATGAGAAACAACTTGAAACAATAGATAAAAGGATAAATATAACCTTAGGGAAAATCTCTTGAAACAAGGTGCATTCGTCAGAGCAAAGGAGCTACTGAAGGCAATTCTGTCACTTATTTTTCGAGAAACAATCTCAGGTTTTATATTTGCTTTTGTGACTTTTAAATTCCATTGGGTACTATTTACAAACTCAGGATGAGATAAAATGCCTTGAATTTATTACAACTCATGGAAATTTGACTTTTCAAAGATGTTTGTAAAAGTTGGTTAGATTAAATTTTCAATTCAGCATAAAATTTATTTTTATTGCTAGTTAAAAAACTAAAACTAATGAAGTAAAATTAATTTTAATTTACTATCTGAAATTTTTTCCTTGTATCTTGAATCGTTCAACTACTTGCTTTGAGTTTAATGTATTATATAGAATAATTACGCTAGAGGACATTAAAAAAGTTTCTACGTAGAATTATACCCATTATTTTTCCATTATGAAATGCATATTTTTTGAAACATGCAACATGCTATACAGTCTTCATTTAATTTTCAACTAATGATGCTCAAGTGGCTAAGTAGTTATGATTGCAAACTCGTTGCTTGCTTTCTCGAGTTCTGAAGATCTGAGTACCCACTGTGAAGCGGAGTTGACGTGCGTTAAACCTATCAAGCTTAAAGCTTTTACGTGGAGTTGATGTTGATGTTTGAATGAGACTAGGTTGATTTAGAATCAACGTGAATGATTTTAGTATGCGATTAAAAGTACTAATTAAAACATAAACATTTATTCATAACGCGTTATCGTGGTACAGTTCAATTACAACCATTTCTGTTCATCATTGATGCCAACTTTCAATTTCACAAATAAACATAAGCAAAACGATTACAACTATTTCATCGATATAAAGTGAACCTTACACTTGTCACATGACAGTGATTCAGTAGCACTAAGCCCATCGCCAGTTACCTTAGTGTAGCTTCAAAATGCAACACAGCTACAATAAATTAAAAACTCAGAATTATAAATATATCTTGAATTTGCTCTGGGAATGTTTCACAGCTTCTGTCTTAATGTCCAGGTTATTGTAACCACTATAATCGTAGCAAAATTTTGAAATTTTAAAGTTTTTCCCATTTATGTAAAGTCCACGTAAAGAGAAAAAAAATCCACGCAAAAATCTCTCTCTCTCTTGGATTAGAGAAATATCAAATATAAATATTTACTCCTCTTGCATCAGTAATTCTAATTATGAATTGATTTCTAATGGTCTCATTTAATTGCAAAGTCTTTGAAAATCTATTTAAGAGCATATTTTCTCAAAGTAATCATTTTGTTTGTTGCAATAAGTAAAAAAAAAAAATTAAAATTAAAATGTTTAAAAGTTTAGGATTAGAAACTGATGAACAGTAGGTGAAAAATATTTATTTGAGGAAAAGATATTGTAAATTGGGTAAATTGCCTATAAATGGTATGCTGTTTATAACTGTTCATAATAGATCCTCACTTACAGACCAAAATCTGTAATTCTTTATATACGCCAGAGAAAAACAACCATGGATTTTTTGACGAAGGTCTATGAAAATCCCAATCAGATATTCCCACAACCTTCTATTGGATAAAGGGGAGCTGAACTTCAAGCTGGTTTTACTGACTTCGAAATTATTTTGAATGTTCTTCCAAGCACCGAAGAAGCGCAGCAAGTGAACAAGTAACGAGCTTTCAGACAGTTCAGAAACAACAATAGCTGCAAATACTTGTTGAAACTCCTCGTAGATGTGATCGAATGGCAAAACACGGCTCTTCCAGATAGTTTTGGACAGTATCCTTCGATATCGAATTCAGTTTTTCCTGGGTCTGTCAGGTCGTAACTGTTCACTAATCACATTGGTCGGTGTCGACTTAGGGTACTTCAGCTTGCTGGGATTGTCTTGTATGATTTTTTCCGAAATGGGAGAGCTTTAAGCGGTAAGTCATCTATTAACATGCATGCAAAAGCTTGCAATGTGATTTTGGCATTGTATGTAACAGAAGTGGGCATGTCGTATTGCAGGATAGCAAATTACCCTTGTTTGCATTGGTGTCAAAATAATTATTGTTAGATTACACACACACACACACACACACACACACACACACACACACACACACACACACACACACACACACACACACACACATCACACACACACACACACACACACACATCACACACACACACACACACACACGTACACACACACACACACACACACACACACACACACACACACACACACACACACAATCTGATACAAATGCTACGTAAGAAAAAAATAGTTCTTGAACAAATTTACAATTGTTCTCCAAAACCTAATAATAGTTATCACATATTAATTTTGTTCCCTTTTATATTGAAACTTAGCATAAGAAAACTGAATTATATATGATATTATTTTTAAAAAAAGGGCATATTTCTTTATAAAAGGAAATGAAAAACAAGGCATTATTTCCTTGAGCGACAAATATCTATCAATCTGCTGCGTGTTGAAAACGTAACACGATTCAATATAAGGTATTATTATTTCGTAAATGTGGACCGTCAACATCTTCTATTTTGCTCTTCTTTTCCCTCATAACAAGAATATTATCATGTCAAGTAACATCTTTATCAAAGATTTATTTGCACAATCCCGTGTCAACGAATGTTGCAAATCGCCGTCGACTTCCTTAGAGAGGCAATAAAAGCCCACTTCTATCGAAAGATTTAATAAAGTGTGGATGTGCAATGAACGTTGGGGTGATTTATAGTGAAAACTGATGCAACTGAAACAAATTTATGCTGTAAGAAATCCTTTATATTGCTGAAAGGTCAAGTAAATATCTTTTCGTATTGTAGGGAAAGTAAAGAATGAGTATATGCTATTTTTAAAGACAAAGAGGACTTCTATACATTTTTCAATTCTTGGATGTCATATATTTTTTCCCATTTTCAGAGAATGATTGAGTTTTGAAATTTTCCTCTATTTCTATATTTTAAGCGTTTAAATAAATTAAGTTAAAATAAATAAAAAAAAACTAGTATTTTTCAAATACTATTTTTTGAGCAAAATGTTTAGAAAAAATCTTAGAAATTAGATATCTATAATATATATTTAATAGATTTCCTTGTTTATGATACATATGCAATTTTTACTCACTTTTAAACATTTGATCATCTTAGATTAATATGAATTTTTAAATACTGAGCTTATATAACTGATAAATATGTATTTTCAGGAGTAGTTCAAAACTATTTTCAGAAGGGATAATTCTTCTAAATTTGTTATCTATATTTCATTATCATGATCTTCACAAGAATTCTTTAGGTATTTGTCTCAAAAAGTGTTGACTCATTAATACAGTGTAACTGGGTTACACAATATTAAATATTATAAAAATGTGAATAAATTTATAAGTAATCTTTTTTTGTTTGGAAATATACAATATTAGTAATTTAAAATCACATTTTAAATAGTAGAATTTTTGTTTAATCATATATAAGGACGATAACCTGCAACTGAGTGTGTTTAAGAATTAGTTGAAAACCTTGACTCTTAAAATTTTGGATTATTCACCTTTTTTTAAAGTTATAAATGTGAAATCAATTAGTTTTGATTTTAATTTTGCATATCTTATTCATATAGAGGAGAATGGGAAAATAGGATTCCACGTCTTTTTTATATACATGTAAATATTTCAAATATCTTTTTTATATATTTTCACTTAACAAAACGAATTAAAAATAGAATTAATTATTTCATAAGATATACATCTTAAGAAATTACGAAATTCCTATTTTTATGTAGTGACTGATAGTTGTTTTTGTAAAAAGACATATACAGTTGAACCTCTTTTTGTGCGGTAGATAGGGATCGTATAAAAATAAACGCACAAAAAAATATTCAAAATTTTCATAAATTCTTACATAAAACAAACTGATTCTTGGAAATACTACAGAAAAAAAAATTATGCGGTGGATAGGAACCGCATAAAAAAAGTTGCATTTATAAAATGTGTCAATTATTTGCGAAATTTATGTAAGAGTATTTCCATAACAAAATAAATAAATTAATATTACACATGGAAACATTTTAGAAACATATAGTTTCTCATTATATACACGGATAAGTTTTTATAAACTGCTCATACATAATTAATTGATACTCATCGTAATCCAAAGCCCTGTAATGAATTTCTACGTCGCTTTCGTCACTTGAAGGTACAATTTCAATTGATTTATCTTTTGGCAACATAAAGTAAGAGATAAGTTTTTGTGACGAAGGTCGGGTGGTCACAGTTGTTTGTAAATGTCACGATAACCAGATATACATGATTGAAGCCCTTTTTGGAATTTTATACTCCTTTCTTAATTGGTATCTATTTTAAGAAAATACTTTTCCAGTTTGTTGGAAAGCTGGATCCCTGTATATTTTATCCACTCTCAAAGAATCCGGTTCTTCTTGTGTGTCCGTCTTTATAATCTTTCAAATTATTGCTAATGTCACTGTCATTAAAAGCTTCGTCTTCAATCAAGCGTGGACTGCTGGAGAGTTGAGAAAAAGCAACTGAATGCGCATTGTTGGAAGACTGTTTATAACAAATGTGAGCAGAGCGTTTACATTTCAGTGGTGTAACGTACACCCCCGCATCGCGGGGGAGGGGGTTCTAGGACTCTAGTTGCCCAAAGCCTGACTTACGCTAAATACATATTTACCCAATTTATAAAATATAAAAAGTAAAACCTGATTTTCAGGAAGGAGGGTCCAAACATTCTCCGTTACACTACTAGTAAATAGACAGAAAACATTACAGTGGAACCAAAGCCATTGAAATTTATACACCGCATAAAAAAAGATCGCACATAAAAAATCGCATAAAAAAAGACCGCACAAAGACAGGTTCTACTGTATATCCGAGTATATATACAAATTGAACAGAAGAATAAATTTCATTTCATATTCATATAATTAAAATACTAAGGATTCTTATCACGAAAAACGTTCGACAAAGCAAATGTGTAGCATAGGCTACTCAAAATTTATAAATAAGACCTTTGACTCCCATTTTGCAATTTTAAAAATTTATGTAAATACCTCGTAATTGTTTCTGCCATTCTCGAATATTAATACGTGCGTCCATCTAAGCTATTTAAAGCAGGTGTAAATGAATATGCCCATTTGTCCCTGAAGGGATCGTGCTTTCTCGAGCTTTCGAAACGGGCTATTTTTAAACTGATTCATTGTCAAATGATCTCGTAATATTCTTTGTTGTACTTAAGTTTTGGAAACATGGAGACCATATCATTATTCAACATACTTCTCCTTTAATGTCTTAGATACTTTAGTTGTATTGTGTGGGTATGTATTGTCATCTAAGCACCAAGCATTTGATTGCACTGCACGGAGGAAAAGATATTATTGCAAAAAGTGGTGTGATACAACTATGATTTATTATATTTACATTAAAGTCATTAAACGATGTCTTGCTGTTGCGCACAAGGACAACATAGACTATATATATATATATATACGAGAGTTTTATTATACACATAAAACTCTGTGATATATATTATTTATGAATAAGAATGTAATAATATATAAAACATGTCTTCAAAAGATTTGCATATTTCATAAAGGAACATTTAAAGTTGGAAATATGCAGAACATTTTTATAGAAATCTGATAATAAGATAAAAAATGAAATTTCTTAGATAGCAGCATAAATGTTAATTAAAAACTTTCATGATATTTACTGATCCAAAACACTGGGTTTAACAGGAGCAAGATTCGGAATAAACTAAATTATCTCAATTACCTTTATCATCACTGAGGTCAGCCAAAAATTTCCTTCGAATAAAGACATGAGCTCGAAAATATCAAGGTTATAAATATTCCAAAAATATGATAAAATGTTAGAAGAACGCTAAGGGAATACTTAAGAAGCAATTTTTTAATAAGAAATCTTTTATTAATCTATATAGCGGACAATTTTAAATTTGAATAATTGTTATGAGAATTTTGCATATCTGCCTTATATAGGGATCGCCTCGTTATTTAATTTTAGAACTTTTCATTTGAATTAAAAAATACTTTTCTTTCTTTCTCAACTCATTATGTTTGTCCTCATAACTAAGCTTTTCTATTAAAAAATTCAATTTATGTTAGTATACGTGACACGTTTAATAACATTATCTTCTTTGACTTGTTATACATTAATATTTGAAGAAATAGTTACTGTATATATATAGAGTATATAGTTCACACCTTTGAAGCATCAGGGGTTGAAAAGCTAATTAATGGAATATGTACACTTCTTAATTAAATGGGTTATAAAATGAAATCAAATTAAAATTTTATGTTTTTGTTTTTTTCATTAAAACTTTCCTTTCTAAGAACTCAAATAAGTTTTATTTTAAAAATCTGAGTAATTTTATGATGTGTCTTTAAAGTTATTTTGTAATGTATTCTTTATGATTAATTTTTGAATATTTATTTTGAATCTGAATTTTAAATGTTTAAATTGAACTAACATATTCTTAGAAAAATTTTATTACACCCCGCAGTCTTAGTCTCTTTGGCATTAATATAATTTTAAATTCATATATTACTATAAAATATTACTATTAAAACTTAATAAACGTAAACAATTTTTTTCTTAAGAATGAAATAAATTAGCTTTTGATTTATTCAAAGGAATTTTTACTTGCTACATTTTCCTTTCTTTTCAATCGAATGGTATGCCAATTTTAAAAGAAAGAAAGATACCGAAGATGTCTTGAAGGCACAAGATTGGAATCAAAAGCACTTTATAAGATTTAAGAAAATTCAAGTAATTTAAATGCTTTCTGCTTTCATTTGAAAATTTTTTTAAGATTAAAGTAATTGTAAATGAATGCTTCCCCTTTTTCATTTAAATAGAATTATAGAAATCTTTCCTGTAATTACTCAAAAATGTTTGTAATTGAATGATTTCCTTTGCTGCATTAATCAAAATGAAAACAGAAAATATATAATTAAATTATCAATTTAAACTAATTAGAAATTGTTAAATAAACGTAATCTAACTTAGAAGACCTTCTATTAAATATGGACATGCTATTTATAATGTTCATTTTGTAGTATATTGAATGATTTCAAAAAGAATTCATTTAATTAATTACTAGCAGGAGTACCTGTTCTTCGCATGGGGGAATTTTTAAAGTGGAGCTCTCTAATATCTACAGCTACTTCGCAGATAACTTTTTAATCAGATCTTACGTTGAACTGAATTTAAGACAATATATTTAAAAGATTTTAATATATTTTTTTAATGATACCTCACTTTTTTTCAGAATCTTCAAAATAATTCCCAATGAAATTTTTAGAGTATACGGTTTTGTAATGATTTATTCGATATAGAATCGTAATTCTTTACAAAAAAAAAAGAAAAAGAAAAAGATTAACAAAAAGTTCCATTTGTTAAGAAAGAAAAAAAGTCAGACATTTACTATTTAATTGAGTTGTAAAAAAATTGTATCAAATTGTTTGTTCTTCCAATTTATAAATATCCCAATCCTCATTACTAATGTTATTGATGGACTTAATTTGATATGACGCTGTTGTATGTAATATATATCTGTACATAGTAGCCTTTTTATGCTAAATATCAAAGATTTATGCTTGTAAATACATTATAAAGAATATATTACAAAAAAAAAATAATAAAATAAAAATATTTCTCTATTTTTCCTATGATTGAATTCTAACTTCAAAAAAAAACCTTTCGAGAAAGGTTTACTTTTTACCAATGATGCATTTAATTTGGTAATTTTTGCAACAAAAGAAACATACCTACTAAATTTCAAGACTGTAGATATAACAGCTCAATAACGAGAGAGATATGTATATCACCTCTGTAACCTCCACATTCCTTTCGGAGTACCTTCCCACAAAACTCATTTTAACAAAATAAACCTGCTTGGCAAATTTCAAATTTGTAGGTCAAAGAGCTCAAAAACGGGATTTTTTTTATATATATATCAATAACGTTTCTGTGACTCCCCGCTACCCTCTTTGGGAGTAGATTGCTTAGCGAATCTCTGCTGATCAAAAGAAACATGCTTACTAATTTTAAAATTTGTAAGTCTAATATTTCAAAAATAGCCTCTTTTTACCTCTAAGCCCCTCGCATTGTTCCCCAACCACCATTTGTGGGTCCATTTTCTCAAAACTCGTGATTAGAAGATATCCTCTTAGGAAAAGAAACATGCCTGATAAATTTCAAGTTTATAGGCCTAATAGTTTCGGAGATTTCATGATGAGTGGGGGAGTTGCTTTTCTCTCGTATACAGTGAAAAACGTTTGACATGAGACTGAGAGGCCCGCAATATTTTTTTGTGTTAAAAGAATTTCGTATTAAAAAATATTAAAACCCCCATATATTCAACAAAATTCAG
Organism: Trichonephila inaurata madagascariensis; assembly: GCA_019973955.1. Taxonomy (NCBI): domain Eukaryota; kingdom Metazoa; phylum Arthropoda; class Arachnida; order Araneae; family Nephilidae; genus Trichonephila; species Trichonephila inaurata. Next base: position 45,734 of record BMAV01021489.1, read on the forward strand.
TTTATTAGAGTACATTTTATTTACATAAATGCGCACATATGTATGTATTTAATAAAAAACAATCAAACAAAAACATTCACAAGAATTTAATGAAATTTAATACAAAATTTTCAAGTTTTTTGAAAAACAAGACATTTATATTGGAAAATAATTTCATATTTTCTTTGCATTGTCTTTTATAGCATCAAATTGTCAACAAATTGTTCGATGTCATCCTTTTTTCAATTCCTACTATTCGCTGTCACTCTCTATATATTAATTAATTTATTTATATTAGTAGAATTTTCAATCGTTAATAAAATACAATTTAAAGCGCTCAGTTGAGCTGAATTTTTATGTACAAGATTACTTTGGGTGACAATACAATAATTTAATTATAATTAATAAAATTAATTGATTAAAACTAATTATTTAAAGAATTACAAATACACAGCCACGTTGACATCATTTTTGGCGTCTTGAGTCAAAACTTGAAAAGGATTTTTTCTCACGTTTTAAAGCATTCAGTTGAACTGAAATTTTATATACACGATTGCTTTGGATGGCAATACTACACTTTAATGATAATTAATAAAAATTAATTACCAATTAATGTTGTGACTCTGTCATATGTATATACATATTTATATCAAGTGTAACTATTTAATAAAAAGTAGCTAAAAAAATTTTTTCTTTGTTGATCTAAGTAGGAATTGACTTAATTTTTTTTTATATTACTTGTTTTTTATTCATTCAACAGTGGAGTGAGCGTCTAAATAACAGCCCATACTCTTCATGAATTTCCTCATTTTGGAGGGCATGGGAACTGGGACTGTATTTATCATTTCATTTTCGTCGCCCGCATCAATGGTATTTTTTGAATCTTGAACAAACTCCAAAATGTTGAATCCTGCAAACACGTTCTAATTATCTAATGCAAAAAATTCCTCCGATGATACAGTAGAACAGTCCAGTAATATAGAAACTTTCTTAAACATTTCATTATTCCTTTATTTTGTTAGTTCAGGGAAAGGAAATCTTTTCGTCTTAAGCAACTTTGCTTCGATTTAAGAGAAAAAAATGCATGAAAATACATAGTAGGTTATCGGGACCTTTGTATTATTTTGTGTTAATCGCTATTTCGTCTTAAGCGTTTTCGCGTTAAAGTATCCGACTACGTTCGGAACCTTGATTTTAAAAAAGCGCATAAATGGATAATTTTCATGATATTTAGAGTCACTTAGATTAGAATACATATATAAAATGGTTTTAAGGACATGTTGACAAAAACAATTTATTTAAATACAATATTTTGGCAAAAATTAACTTAGAATAACCTTTTTTCAAAGCGCTCTCCTTTTATAAAAAATCTTCTAAAATAATAATATTTCGCCCTTATATAAAGTAAAGACTTCTCCAGAGAGTCTGAATTATCTTTTTTGAAAAATTCACATAATTTTCAGGTTACAACTAATTGAAATATAAATATCGGCATTTTTTTCTTAAAATTTCTCCCCTCTATTGTCGTAAAAAATGGATAAACCCCACTTCTAAGTTATATATTTCAAAAATTCTAGTTGAGCCTCTGCACAGAGGTCTGAGCTATATACAGGCAAAATATTATTATAATAGAAGCATTTTTCACAAAAGGAGTATATTTTGAAAATGGGTCATTGAATGTTCATTTTTTGTCAAAATATTGAACTTAAATAAGTTTTTATTGTAATAAAATTCTTAAAACAATTTTTTATATACATTTTCTAATCTAAGTGACACTAAATATCATAAATATTATCCATTTATACGCTTTTGCAAAATCACGGTTCCGAACGGATACCTTAAACGTATTTTTCCCTGTATATAGATAGATTAAAAGAAATAAAAGATTAAGACCAAGCCTCAAATATTTAAAGCTTAGTGGACAATGATTTGCTTACAAATCATATAAAAAATAAACAAAAGTATGAAAGTATTGAAATAAGTGCATTGTAATAAAAAGCCCAAAATTGTGCTTTTACCTCAGAAAATTGTTCTAGACTCGTAAAAAGAATTCTTATATAGTTTCTCTCTTGGGAAAATATTTATCATTTCTACCCTCGATATCTTCTTTCATCTGAGCTAGTGTTAAGATATCCCAAGTTCGTAAGAAAGATCCATTAATCTTGACTTTTTTTTATACAGTGAACTGTTTTGATATGATCTATAGAAAATGTTATTTCGTGAAGAATTTAAGGAATAGTGAAGTAATATATGATCAGCGAATACTAAGGAATTTCTTAGTGTCATCGATTTTCCTTTTTTGGTATATACCTCGTGTTTTAGTTTTTTATTGATATGTTTATTTTTATTACTTAAATGTATAGTAAATTTTAGTAATACACGATTTGCTATGTCTAGTATATTTCCTTCGAGCCGACAATAGAAGAAGTCTACATGCAGTCACGCCACACATAGAGAAAAAAATCTTGCGTAAAATAGTAAATTATCGCTTAGAGCTTTTTGTGTGCAAAGTAAGAGAATTAAAATAATATAAAAATAAATTGGTTTTTAAAGCATTATCTTTAAAAAAAAATATGTTAAAACCTTTTAAAAGGAAAAAAGGAAAAAGCGACAATGATAAATGCATAAACAGTGACGTATATTATTTAAATTATAAGAATAATAAAAAAGAAAAACACGGAAGAAAATTTTCAGTTTATCTGTTTCAGCGTTTAGTTTTCAGCACTGAACCCTCTAGAGACACATTGTGTCAAACGAATGGTTAAAAAATGATTTATTTAATAAGCTTAGTTTTGAACAATGTAGAGAAAATTGTTTTATTTATTTATTGTTTTATTTATTAAAACAATATCACATGCAAGCAATAAATGAAAAAAAATTTTCCGACTGTCAATTAGTGTTAAAGTTTTAGGTTTAAAATATTGAAAGCGAACAGTGTTTAATCGGAAAATTCAGTTAAAATGTGTATTATATTGAGTGGGTAAATAAAATGATTACACAAATGGGAGATTTTCTCTTAGATAAGATGTATAAGAGTGTAAATATACACGTGATTATTTCACAAGCTTATTAAAATAGCTTTTTGACGTCAGAGACTTCAAAAGGATGATAGGCATGGAGCTAAACAGTTTGCTATTAATATTAAGATTGCATTGATCTTTACATAGGTTGCTTATAGATGACAGTAATTACACTGCTGGCCACCGTAAATGCAACACCTGGAAAGAAGCATGCAAACAACATGAAATTTACAGCATACATTAGCGGAGTGAGATATGTAAATGGATAGAATTTCAACACAGACACCCATCACGCGCACCTGTGACGCCACCTCAAAGCGCTATTCAAGGCTTGGAGATTTCAACGATTTCAAGTTCGGCAATTGTGTTTTTTTTGTGATTTTTTCAAAAAACGATCAGTTATGTCTCGTAAAAAACAGCAATCAGCTTTTGATAAAGTATCCGAGTTCGACAGAGGAAGGATAGTGGCCTACCGAGATTGTGGATTATTTTCAGGGAAATCGGTAGTCGTGTTGCACGAAACCAAACAAAAGTAATGCGGATATGTGACCGTTGGATGCAGGAGGGTACGACGGCCCAAAGTGGTCGATCGCATCCACCTCAGTGCATAACTTCACGTGACGAATAGCAAATTGTGCGCATGACAGTGACGGATCGCTCAGTCACATCACGAACTATAGCACAGCACATTGAGTCTGTAACGCATCATTCAGTGTCTGCGCGTACTATTCGACTCCGTTTACAGCAGACTGTCCTGTCCGCAAGACGTCCATTTCTTGGTCTACCCTTGACGCAGAGCCACAGATGTCTCCGCCGCCAATGGTGTGATGAAAGAAGGATGTGGGCAGCAGAATGGAATGAAGTTGTCTTTACTGACGCGTCACGCATCTGTCTGCAACACCACGATGGTTGGATTAGAGTCTGGAGACGCCGTGGAGAGAGGATGCTGAACAGCTGCGTTATGCACCACCACACTGGTCCTGCAACGGGTATTATGGTATGGGGCGGTATTGGATATCAGTCTCGCAATCCTCTAGTACGCATTGCCGGTACTTTAAACAGCCAGCCCTACATCTCTGAGGTGTTGGAGCCAGTTGGCCTTCCTTACTTGCAGGGCTTGGCCACACCCATATTTCAACAGGATAATGCGCGACTACACATGACACGCATTGTCCAAAGGTTTTTCGTCAATCACCAGATTGAATTCCTTCCCTGGCCGGCTCGCTTTCCGGATCTTTCGCCGATAGAAAACATGTGGTCCATGGTTGTTTAACGATTGACCCAGATTACACCCCCTGCTGCCACACCAGATCAACGTTGGCAACGTGTGGAAGCTGCTTGATCTGCTGTACCCCAAGAACACATCCAAAGTCTCTCTGAATCAATGCCGAGGCCTGTGGCAGCGGTGATCTCCAACAATGGTGGCTACTCTGGCTACTGATTCTGGCAGAAACCACACTTCATAGAAGTCTATAAATTTAATCATTTGATATTTGGTCAACATGTTATCTACAAAATAAATTTTGTTGTGCTATCTCTAGTTTTTCTTGGTGTTGCATTTACGGTGGCAAGCAGTGTATTATCTAAGGGTTATTATTGTATTAAAGATCATGATATAGATTCTTTAGCTGGCAGTAATTACTTACTCTCTTCATGAAAAAATTCCAAGCCTTTGGGTTGTCTCACAGTGAAACATTAATAAACACTCAATAAATCAAAATAATCATGGTAAAAATAGGAAATAGGAATTAATATAACTTTATGTGATATTTTTATTAAATCTTTTTGTAGCAAAATATAATATTATAAAATATTAAATAAGAAAAAAGTACAGCGTTATTGAAATGTCGACTATGTGGAAACAAAACATCCTCAATGTACTAAATGCTTGTCATGGACACTTAGTCAGCACGTAGAGATTTGTGCAACCCTTGACAATGATGTCTACCCAAACCGTGATACTACAAGTTGTATATCGATCTCTCTCGTATTATTTTCATTACAACAAGCACTGCCAATCTCGAGCCATGTCAATCTATGTATACCATTATATAATTGACGTAGTAATCACCTCTCATCTGACAATAGCTCGGTTGAGCAATCGTTCCAATCCAATTGACGTCTCGAGAAGAGAACGTACACAAGAGTTGTTTCGGAATTTGGTGCACTTTTTTTTGAAAATATATTTCAATAGTTTTCTGAAATATTTGAATTCTGGTTGCACGAAATTGGTTTTTCAGTTGACCAGCTGCATTGGACAGTTGCTTCTTTTGCCAAAATAACGGATATACCAATCTTCTCGAAATATAGTATCCACTCCCTCCCGCTTATGCATTCTATTTGTCTGAAACGGTTTCCCAAAATGTTACGCTACATTTACGGACAACATCTGTCATCTAACATTTAGGTCTCTTCTTGCTATTCGTTTATTATTTCAAGAGTAAAAGAACTCAAGTCAGGCCTGAAAGACATGTCTTCAAATTTCAGTATTCTCATTTTCATGTCGAAAACAACTCACTGCAAGCAACGAATGTCTAAAATCTCCCATCTCTGGTCATGTGATCGGCATGAACAAATATAAGAAAAAAAAATTGAATCAATTTTATAAAAACAGAATATGCCCCACATTCATATAAATGTCCATTTGCTGTTGGGGCATTTTTCCTGATTGTAATCGTTAAAAATAGCATCCTTACGTAAGTTTTCTCCAGCTCTGTGTATAGACATGAAAATGTGAAGCATTTTACATAGTATTTGTATAAAACTTATTCATTAACTAACTTTATATTTCCAAAATATTTTTCTACAAAAACACACACAGTGGTTAAATATTTAAAAAATTTTGAACGATGTAAAGAAAAACCCAAAACAAAAAAAAATTCAAAATTGTGTGAAATTTACCATTTAGATCCCACAGATGTAACATTTTAAATTATTGTTAAAAAGCTATTTCTTGAATTGAATCACTGAAAACAGCGATTTGATTTTTGAATTTTTCACTAGATTCATTTTCATTCACTAATTAATTTTTCTTTTGAGCGGTATTTTCTTAAATATTTATGCACAAAATTAAAAAAAAAAAGTGCATGATATAAATTTAATCTATATTTCTAGATATAGGGAAAAAAATCTGAACATGCCTGTCAAAATCTTAAACCATTTATCCTATACAAATTTATAAAGAAAAAGAATATACTACAATTTTATGTGTAGTCTTGTCTTTTATGCTAATTTTAACTTAAATTATGTTTATGTATTTTATTAAAATCTATCGCTTTGGAAAGAAATAATTTAGATGATATAATATACTAAATATTCTCAAATAAAATCTGTTTATAAAAAAGAGAGATATCGAAAACTAGGAGACTATTCAATAGTAAATGCTTTGATAAACTATATATAAAATGTAAGAAAATATGTGTATAAAACTGCATTATTTAGTTTTTTTGTATAAACATGCGTATATCTTAAGGTATCTGACTACATTCGGAACCGTGATTTTGAAAAGCGTATAAATGGATAATATTTATGATATTTAGTGTCACTTAGTTAGAAAACGCATATAACATTGTTTTAAGAATATTATTACAATAACAAATTAATTAAGTATAATATTTTCACAAAAAATGAACGTAGAATGACTCATTTTCAAACATTCTCCTTTTATGAAAAATGCTTCTATTATAATAATATTTTGCCTGTATATAGCTCAGACCTCTGCAAAGAGGCTGAACTAGAATTTTTGAAAAGAAGTGGATTTATCCATATTTTAATACATCAGAGGGGAGAAATTTTAAGAAAAAAATGCCGATAATTATTTCAATGGGTGATGTGAATTTTTCAAAAATCCTAGTTCAGACTCTGGAGAAATCTTTACTTTATATAAGCAAAATATTATTACCATAGAAGCATTTTTATAAAAGAGAACGTTTTGAAAAAAGATTTTCTAAGCTAATTTTTTGCTAAAATATTGTATTTAAATAAAAAATTTTTTGTCATTATGTCCTTAAAACAATTTTATAAATGTATTCTAATCTAAGTGACACTAAATACCATGAGAATTATCCATTTACGTGCATTTTTAAAATCACGGTTCCGAACGTAGTCGGATACCTTAAATTATGAACTCATTTTGCCAGTCACATTGGTTTTTCAAGCGCTAACATCCATTATCAATGGTGACTGAAATAAAAATAATTAACATTTTTTTTTTTTTGCAATTATTTAAATAAAATTTATGTAATACTTTAATATGTCAAATACGACTCGATACTTAGGAGTATCCTGAATTGTAGTATCCAGACTATAGTTCTCATTCGATTCTATTAACACTATCATTTGAAAGCGTAGTCAAGAACGCCCAAGATAATCACAATACTTGAAGATAATAAAATAGTAATATTAAACTCACAACGCTTAGAGAGATGATTACTGAGCTCCCATCTCTCTGTAATAATTTTATTATACTGCCGATGGAAAAACAATTTCTAGAAAGACTGACTTTAGATGTCTTAGGGAGTAGACTCTTAAAGAACCTGGAATATTCTTCTTTGATGCACTAAATTTATGAGAGCACTCTTTATTGAAATCCCAAGATCTAATAAGCGGAAAGATTTTTCATCAATATTCATCTGGAGAGAGCGTGCCTCTAATAGGGTACTTGATATGCTTTATGTATAAAATTTGGTAGAAATATAATCACCATGTGAAAAGCATCATATTGTTTGGAGAATGCCATTGCGTATTTTTGCCTTATTATTTGCGCAACGAATGTGAAGTGAAATTTTCGATGAGCTGCTAAAAATAACTCTTTCTTTTTATAGCCAATAATGCAATGCTACACCTAGATCATCATTATGATGGAATTCTTTGTGCGTGAAATAATAAGGTTATTCATTGAAAGATATTAGTAGTGAGATGGCCAGATTTAAATATTTAGGAGAATGCTTTGGTTGAATTAAGAAGAACCATGGCCCCACGTTAATCCCTTTTCAAGTCCTGATATCTTTGCTGTTGAAAAAATGGAATTGTGATTGCCCTGCCCTGATCAACAATTTTATTTTTAATCACCTTAATGTTTGAAGAACTGTTTAGTATCAAAACATTGCTACAGAACTTGCGTATCAGGAAATTTAAAATATCATGCTTTGACTTTTCTATTTTCATTGGTATACTTCACAAACTGTTGTTCCTGTTTATTTTGTTATAATCCTACTCTCCCTTGTTGTCTCATAGTATTAGGCGTTCTTATACATAAAATTTCATTATGTAAGCTTTACATGTAAAACCAATTCTCTCTCTAGATAGGGCATATTTCGTGTTTGTTATTATAATTTTGGACATTACTGCACTTTTATTTAAAGATTAGTTCATAAAAGACATTAGTGTTCAAAAGGACTTTTCGTATGAAATTTGAGCTTTCTCCCGCTAAGCATCTAATTTTTAAGTGTGCCTCGTTCCTTAAATTCTCATAATTTGTAAACACGATTGATTATAATAGTTTAAGACGTCTTAGCTTTGTTCGAAAAAAAAGTAATCTCAAGTTCTACGCTTGTCGATCCTATAATGACCTCCCAAATTGAAATATTTGCAGGTAAAGAGCATAACATTCTCTAACATTGTTTTATAACTCATTGTTTTTGTAAAAGGGAAGGACATAAAACGTGAAACTGATATGAATTTATTGAATATATTTACGTCTTATTTATTACAAATGCATAATGATTAAACAAATATTTGTAACTCAAAAATAGTATGAGTTCTTATCTTCAGCAATTATACAAAAATTTATACCTCAAATATAAACATGTGACAATAAAATAGTTAAAAAAAAGTTAAACTATTCAGAAGCTTTAAGCTAACTACTTTTATAAAGTTGAAAATAAAACACCATTGAAAGTAATACGAAAGATATACAAGTAACAACTTGGAAAAAGAATTTCTGGTGAAATAAGCAACAATGAAAAGCAATGAGAGCAATGAAATTGAACCAAAGGGAATTTCACTCAATGGTTTCTCCAATGGGTAATATTATGGGGACTATAAAGCGTTCCAATCCATTTGAAAAGCTTATAGGCTGTAGCTGTGACATTGGTATAGTATAAGAATAAAACCAGACAGAACTTTATAGTTTCTTTGTATTGCATTCAATAAGATGTAACCTTCTACCAATATAAGAGGCAAGAAATCTCAGATCGTCATATCCTTCTAATTATTTTTGTTGTTTCAAATAAATATAGCAATTTACTTATCTGTATATGTAATGAAAGAAAACATTGTATTAATACATCATGAATAGTAAAATGCATTATTACATCAGGTTTACATGCTTTAATAATGAGTAAACAATTGTTTCGTTTTAAAGTTTCAAGAGTAATAAATGCTTTGCTTTTATTATTCAATACAATTATCTGAACAATAATTTTTTGGAAGATAATTTGATCACTAAGCAAATTGCAAACATAAGTATAAGTCAGCAGTAAAATGGGCTTTAAAATAATTTAAGCTTCCTTTATTGTTCTTAATCCATAATACCTCCTATTTTTAAATATAAATTTACAAAAATATGTATTATTGAAAATTTTATTCATTGATTCAATGTATTAATTTAATTTACTTGTGTTTTAAATGACATAATTAACAATTAAGAGTAAGTTTTAAGTTATTTTTCACATAAAATTCTTCATTATTAAGTTACACAATTATACACACCGTTATTAAATTATACGTAAGCGTAAGTATCAGGTCATAAAAAAAAGTGGAGAAAGTTTAGTTAATTTCCAGTTGTTTCTGATGACAAAAGATATGCTGTGCATTTCATAATAATGCACAACAAAAGTACATGATTAAAATTTAATTAAATAATAATTTTAAGGATATGAATTTATTATACTTTGTTTTGTTTAATTTTGTTTTTATAGATGACGCGAATTTGAAATAATAATCATCAATAAATGGTTCAGAAAATTCAGAAGAAAATATCAAATTCTTAGCTATGGAATATTTGATGATAAATAGAAGATATTTTTTAGAAACCGAAAAAGAAAACATATACACAAATATAGAACGAGACCCAGTGAAATATATTTAAGAATATAATGTATTTTTACCAATATGCAACAAAATATAGCTAAAGATGTAAAGAAAGTTCCTATGAAATAAACATTTTGCATTAAACATTCATACAATTTTTCACATCATAAATAACAAATAAAGAGAGTGAACATTTCTTTCAAACAAAAACAATGTCAACAATTTAAAAGTTTACAAAATACACGTAACATCTAGGAATAAATACAAGCATTATACAAGCAAATCTACTATCTTTTTTTATTTTATAACAGCATAAATATGTGATAAACTTTTTGAATTTTTTTATGTAAAATATTCTGCAAATCTACCGTAGGCATTTAAAATCTTTGGCTTATTGATAAAGTACATTTGGTGTTAAAAACTATTTAAAATGTATTTTAACAAGATTCTTAGACTATTGGTCACAACTGATTTTTTCCAGATATATTTTATTGAAAAACTATACAGGAAATGCAGAAAAAAGCAAAATAAGAACTTATTTATGACATTGATAAAACGTATTCAAATCCATGAAAACTATTCATATAAGCATAAATTCTATAATAGTTCTTATACTGTATACTTGGACCTCATTAGTTTTAATAAATGTAATATAAATATTAATTTCAATGACTTTGAAGGGATACATTAGAGTTTTCATATCCTTTAGTATGTAAGTCAAATAGATAGATGAAATCATTTTTATGTTTATTACTAGGGATGGCGATCTGAGATCGATTAATCGAAGAATCGATTTCTCGCCCCCCAAAATCGATTTTTTAAATCGATACTTAGCACTGAATCGATTTAGTGAATCGATATTTCATCCTAGAAAACCGACATTCGATTTTTTCTGTTTTGGTAAAAACCACAAAATTATTTACAACTAGTTGAATATACTATCTTCAAAACCGTTTTTACGGTGGTGGGGGGAAAGGTTAAAGGCTGGGAAAAAATGCTAGATGCCTGTGTGTGTGGGGTTAGTTTCCTTGCCTCTTTTAAAAAATAAATTTAAAAAAAATTACATTTGTAATCTTTGACTTTTTTTACTTGGATATTCGTCATTTTTTTTGCCTTGATTGACTGACTGTCGTAATGTCTGGGCAAAATAAATATTGATTGTTATGTGTGTTTGTTTCGGAATAATAAATAATTTGGGTAAAAGCTGAAAAGTATCGGGATTCTGTTTTTTTCAGTGCTTTTTTCTTTTCCCCCAAAATGCGGTATGCGCGGGCCATTCGGATCAAGTATATTAAAGACTGTTTTTTTTTAAAAATTTAGATTTTAAACAGGGGGAGCTATAAGTATATTTTTTTTTTTAAAATTTTTAATTAACAAATACATTTAGAAAATAATATCTTTTTTATCTTTTGGGTACTAAAAAAATTTGAAATTTTAATTGAAAACCCTGAACAAAAATTTCCCCCTGAATTTACTGATAAGAGATCATTTACTATAGTATTTTTTCTTTTTTTTAAAAAATGAATTTATATGTACATTGAAAAATATAGAAAAAATCTTTTTGAAATCGATTCTTGACCCTTTTTTGGTGAATCGATTCTTTGGGGTTGATTGGATCGTTTAAAATTGATTTTTTTGGAAAAATCCCCACCCCTAGTTAAAAATAAACATATGGTCTAAAAAAATTTTAAAAATTGTTTTTTTCAAAATTATATGCTTATAATAAAAAGGAGTGCAAAAGATGAAATTTCGTGTTTTCCTTTTTTTTTTTTTGTGCAATTAAGACAAGATTAAGACAAGAAACCTACTCCAATTAAAATAATATATGATTAGAGTTATAGATTGGGCTTAAATATTCATATACTGTTCTTAAAAAAACCCGATAAAAAACAAATCACGAGTTCATAAATAATGATCTTAATTTGAGTAATGATGCCCGGAGATCAAGAAGTTTATGGTTTTGCTCATAATTGCAATTACCTTTTGCAAAATTTATTCAATTTCTTGAAGATCAACCGAAACATAAATTTATTAAAGCATGAAAAAAAAAAAAATAAAAATTTTTTTAATAAATTATTTTTTTAAAAATTAAATGCAAAAACGTGGAAAAAAATAATTAAGATTTTGATTTCGTTTTCTAATAACTAAATTATATTAGTGTCCCAGGATCATTGGGGTAAGCTTTAAGTGGAGGTAGGGACATCACAAGGATTAAGATTTTTGCAACGCATGGTCGGAAGTCTTCATTCCAAAGGGGGGTTGTTTAAAAAAGGGATTTAAGAAAACAGACCTGCTTTCCACAGAGACTGCCACACCCGGAGTTGGAAGTTTCAACACCCAAGTTGGAAAAATATTCTGATTTTTAAAACAAATGGGGGGGAAAAGGGTAATTGAAGAAAATTTCCCCAAAAAATAACCCCCGGTTGGGGGTATCCAAACAATTTGTTTAAAATTTCATTAATGCCCCCCCGGTTAGGGTTTGGGGGGGCACCTCGGGGCCACTAAATTTTGGGGAAGACATGATTTTTATAATGCCTCGCGGCATGGGGAAATTAAAACAGCTGTCTAGCCGCGGGGCTCCCTATTTGGGGCAGGATGGGGTAGGGGCCCCCCTTTTCCCCAAGGGTTTTCAAATTTTGGGTGGAACAAAGGGCTTTAAACCTCCA
>BMAV01021492.1:0-82546 GCA_019973955.1 Trichonephila inaurata madagascariensis
AATACTTTTAATTCTTTCTTTTCATTGGTTGTATTGTCAACGTTTCTCTAATATATATATAAAGTAAATATAAATTGTATAGTGTTCCAACACTAGGGTATATTTAAGTTTAAAATCTTTAGATTACCATTTGGTATTTGTATTTTTATTTGAAAAAGTATAGAGAGTTCCTAAATTAGTAGTATTTGCAGTGTTAAGTTGTATGTGTCTGACTATTAATTTAAGGTGTCCAACTACGTTCGGAACCGCAATTTTGCAAAAGCGTACAAACGAATATTTTTTTTAATATTTAGTGCCACTTAGATTAGAAAACACGTATAAAATTATTTTAAAAAGCTATTTTTACTATAAAAAATTATTTAAATGCAACCTTTGGAAAAAAAATGAACATAAAATTTCCTTTTTTAAAAACATTCCCCCTTTGATAAAAAATGCCATAGTAATAATATTTTGCCTATGTATAACGCAGACCTCTAAACAGAGCCTGAACTATGATTTTTGTGAATTATATAACTTAGAAGAGTGGTATTATCCATATTTTAGTATATCGGATTGGATAAATTTTGAAAAATAAAGGTTTTTTTCAACGATAATAACGAAAATAAGGGGTTTTTTTTTTCAAAACCTCATTCAGGCTGTCTGAAAAGTCTTATATATATAAGCAAAATATTATTACTAAAAATCTTTTTTTCAAAAAAAGGAGAATGTTTTGAAAATATATGATTCTAAGTTGATTTTTTGCCAAAATATTGCATTTAAATAATTCTTTATTGTGAAAATAGTTTTAAAACAATTTTATACGTTTATTCTATAATCTAAGTGATACTAAATATACTTAAAAAAATCGGTGATTTTTTGATATATTTCCTGGGGACAATATCTTAAATGTATGAACTTTGTTGCAGTTAGAACAGAAACTTCGCCTTCATTTTGGTAAGTGTCTTGAATGAAATTCTGCAGATTATTTACACAATCTATGTATTTACTATGTAATATGAGAAATAAGAGCAAAACAATTCAATGCACTTTAATAAATTGGTCTAGGTTGAACTTCGCGTTACTTGATATTCTCTCTTTTACGATTACGTATTCAATCCATGTGTTCGATTGCAATATTATTATTCCTGATCTCATAACCATAATCAAAATCAAGTCTTTTTTTTTATACAACCTTATCTTGATTTTTGTTAATTCTTTTTCTAGTTAGAAATACTACTGCGATTTGAAGAGTTTGATATTTACACATTAGCCCATCGATTAACCCTACATCTCAATAAATACTGGTGATGACAGTAATTGAAAATGCTTCGTAAATTCCTGATGTATTCAATATGGGACCTCGTAATTTTGAACCACGTTCAAGAGACGAGGGTGACACCTGAACTGGCATCTCCTTCCAAACTACCACACCACATCAGCCAACGAGAGGACTGAGTCTCTATAGATGCAACGTCTATCAGCCCCTCCAAGAAATGGGTGTTCGGTGGATCTTCGTCACGAACTCGTAACACATCAGCGACGAGTTCCTGAACAACACCACTAAACTATCGCGGCAAAACCATCTCCAAATAAAGCCAGTAATGTGATAAAAGCATTTCCACTCACTCTCAAACACAATAACTATATAACCATGTATGTTGTCTTGTTTTTCTCGTATTTTTATAAGAAAATAATTAAAATTTGTAACTTGCCTTCTAAGGAAGAGAATGTTATGTTCAAAGAAAGAATGCGTAAATGTGCGCAAAGAAACAGAGAATGGAACGGTCAAATATAATTGTTTTTCGATACAGTTTCTGTTAATGATACACGATAATTTATTCAAAATTATCACCCCTTTTTTTTTCACACCTTGTTGAAGAACTAGCCTTTAATGATTCAATTTTTCTTGGGGAAAAATTTTTCTTAGTACCAAAAAAAAACCTTTTTGGCTTTTCTTTGACAAAATAAACAAAAAAAAAATTTCTTTCATTTTGGGTTTGAACATTTATTTCTATTCCTTTTTTTCTCTCCAAATTTTAAAGGGAAATTTGCCCCTATGTTGTTTTTTATTTCAAAATATTTCCTAGAGATGTAAAAAAAAAAAAAAAAAAAGGAGGTTTTAAAAAATTTTGAATTTTAAAAGGGGGAGGGGGAAATGAAAAGTACTTTCAGTATGTTTGGATAGGTAACATACAAAGAATATGTTTTAAAATCTTTTATTTTTATTACTATAAATTATAAATGTCTTAGAGTTAATCGTTAATAAAATGTTCGGACATCCCAAAGACCAGGTTTTCAAATCTTACCAATTTTTTGAATGAATTTATCCCCATTAATAGGGATGCCTTAATTTTGGGCATACGGGTCACTTGCGGCCCTCAATTCCATATCTGGCGGTGATGTTCATGTGGAATGAAGTTTTCATTTTCATGCTGATTGTGCTGTTTTCTGATTGGTCGTGCGAATCTTTCGAAAATGTCCGTTCATTATGGTGAAAGTTGAAATTAGAAGGACATCCGATAGGCTGCTCTCTCTTTGGCATGATGGCCGTGGTAGCCTAGTGGTCAAAGTAACAATTTCGGCCGTTGAGTCAAGAGTTCGTGCCTAGTGCCGCTGAAGCCCCACCGTGTAGTGGATCAATGCACATTAAATCTTTTAAATGCTCAATCGTCCTCCCATTGGTGTGGTAGTTAGAGAGGGGGGGACTAATTCAGGTGTGGTCTTCATCACTTGACCATGGTTCAAAAGTACGAGGTCCCGTCACCAAAAATCTTCGTGCTGAACAGTGCGATGTTAATACTCCCTCACTCACTCACCCAGAACGTCATTTTAATTGTCATCCCACTCTCACAATTTCCACACTACGCAGAAATGAGGACTTTCAAACTTGATGGAGTTTAAGTTCATCAATCAGCCACGAGGAATTTTTACTGACACCAGAACTCGAACCTATATCGAAATTAAAGCCCATTTTTTTCGAATAATGTTTCGTAAAACTTTGAACTTCAATATGTACTTTCAGTTTCGATTTTTTTCCTAATTAAATCCGGAATATTTATGAATGTAAGCAACTGCACATGTTTATCACTTTCGAGAGAATCGGGTGTTTAAAGTTCCGATTTATTGCGAACTGGATTTCTGTTTATATTTGGAATAAGCTGAAAACTTGTTAGTTTATTGGGCATCAGACATTCGTAATAATAGTTTCAGTATTTATTTTATTTTTGTATTGTTCAGTATTGCAACAATAATTTTTATTCTCAGAAATGTTTAAAAAGTAGATATTCATAAAACAAACACAAAGACTTATTTTTAAAGACAAATGGATCGTTTGTTCTACTGATTCATTTTTAATTCAGTTAGTACAAACGATTATTTTTCGTTGGTATCGCAAACCAGAGTTTTCACAATCATAAGAACAAAAAATATAATAGCAATATGATGCTAAGAAAACAACAAGGATTAATTAAAAATAAAAATAAATATATTAGCTGTTATTTAAAAGATTTGTATCAGTTCACGCCTAAACAAGTTTATGTTAGAGTAAGTTTATGTTTTCGGATTTGCCAGATAGTATTTTGTAAGTTTTGAACCTATTTTATTTTAATCATCCTGGCGAAAAGAGTGCCTTTTTTTATTAAAATGAAAACGTTTTCTTAAAAATTCGCAATTTGAAAATTTTTGTACTGTATATTCAGATATTATCAATGATAGTAAATTGTAAATTTTAGCGTATTTGATTGCATTAAAGATTTCATATGAATTTTTAAATGAAATAGCTTTAGCAGTGAAATTTGGCCGGCTCCACGCGCGCGTTTACTCTCAAAATGTGCGGGCCTGGGGAAACGTTTCTTTCTCCTTCGCCGGTCCTGAAGGGGTTAATGACGCTGGCCATGACCTCTCGGCCACTACGACCACTTTAATTTTAGCAACATCGTATATATATATATATATATATATATATATGGATATATATAGCAGCTATATATATGCACATATATATATCATATATATATATATATAATGTAGCGTAGTCGATGCCTATTTCTGTTGGTTACTTGTATGTAGATTTGTCAAAGGTTATTATTTATGATGGTTGATATTCAATACTGATGGGATTGATGAGGCAGTCCTTTGTGACAAGAAATCTTGTTTATTAATGATGAAACACACAAACATTCACATTTTAACAATAAACAGGGAATGGAAGACACAACACATGTAGTAACAAGCAGCAGTGACATTCCACATGATGAAACACAAAGAGACAGAGGATGAGCACAGGAAAACTTTTGCCTTTATTGCCGGCTGGTGAAGATCGCGTGAAACCTTTGTAACAGGAGATATGATTGATTAGAACGGGCAAGAACGAGATTTCTAATGCTATGTTACTATTCGATTATGAATAAGACTAACGCGTTAGTGTTTTGAACCGAAGAATTAAAAATTATTAAGAAGATTTTTTAAAAAGAGTTAATTAAAAAGATACCTGATGAAATTATTACACACACATACTTATGCTTATATATATATATATCCTTCCTTCCTCAATAACACGACAGCCCAGGATGGGCCTTTTACAGGCCAGCCCTCTTCCTTCCAGTGTTCTTCAATTCCAGGTTTTCAAAACTAGGAGATCTTTTTCTAGGCCATCAATCCATCTAAGATTTGGCCTGCCCCTTATTCGTGTGCTGATTGGTTGAGCATTGAAGACTTTTTTAGTGGTGTGGTTTTCGTTAATTCTGATAACGTATCCTGCCCATTTATTTGCAGTTCTTTATTTCTCTACAAAGACTGAATATTCCAAAATCATATTCTCAAGTCCTGTAAACCCTTTCCAAGTCGTTTCCTAGAAGTCAGCTCGGATAAATTTTCTTCTTGAGATTTCGTAACAAGAGTTCTTTTTTAAGGGGTCCTACGCCCAACCCCCGAACCTGGAGAACTGGACTATTCTTCTTTTACACTCGGTCACCCCACGGGTGAAATATATATATATATATATATATATATTAATCATTATTTTAGTATACTGACACTTTAATACAACTGAAGCTTATTAAAAGTAATACTTTCATTTATTTAGTGAAAGATAAATATGTATCATTTTTTCTATAAATAATAACCTTTACTGCTCCAATAATTCATCTGATCAGTGTATAGCATTAAGTCTTAAATGTAAATAAAGTTCCAATTAACTCTATTCAAAGAAGCAAATAGCAAAAGAATAATCCGTAGCACATTACTGTAATTAAAGTAGTGAGCAAAGAATTCAGGAATTTCTCCATTTAAGTAAATAAACATCTCCTTTTCCAAAACCCGGAGAAGCATTCCACGGGAAAGATTCTAGCACAATTACACTACATTCCCGCAGATCCAATGTAGTTAAAGAGGATTAAATAGTGCTTTATCTGTGTTCCGCAATTCGTTAGAATCTTTGTACAAAGCTTCTTATGTGTTCTTGATATTTATTAGATAAAGAAAATGTGTCTGGTATTATAAATCAAAAGTAGCGGATTATTTTGCAGAGTTAAGAGGCTAAGATGATTTTTTGTACTCGCTTTTAGCATAAAATTGTTAGGAAATTTGCATATCTGCTTTAGTAGGGTAATATATATGTGCTTTATTCTGAATGGATTTATAGGGAAAGAACGAAACTTTTTTAAATTAGCTTGGGAGAAAAAAATTGTGAAGGTTTTGTGTGGTTGATTGCGTTTTTAAAATGCAGGATAGGCTGATACATTTAATAGTCCGGTTCTTTCAAAATAAATTTTATTTTATATCTTACTCTCTCTAATACAGTGCTTCTCAAACTTTCAATACTTGCGACCCAATATTCAATCACAATTTTCATCGCACCGCTCTCTATAGAATAACGATGTTTTGAATTCGATAATACGTTACTTTGACGCTAGAGCTACAACAGGACTTATACCTCTTCACCACCGACGTATATAAACATCTCGCTCAGCCAGTGTGTAAATTGCCCCGGACGTATATATACGTCTTTCCAAAATATGTTCACTACAATCCATAAAATTATTCCGAAGACTTTGGAATGCAATAAAATGACTTCAATATTGTTTGAGAAGGATTTACTTATTTCAGAGGATTTTCTTATTTTACCTTTCTCCTCCTCCCCCAAATACACATTCGTGCATACGTGCAAAATGGTGGCATCGGGGAGTGAATCGCATAACTTTTAATGATCAATTTAGGGATTAATTATAAGCCGTACGTGATCTGGATAAGAGTTAATTTTTGCATATTATGTTATATATAACCAACCGGTGCGGTCACTGGTAATTATTAAACTTGTTCTTAGCTTAGGATCGTTAACATAATTATAAAGTACATAGTGCAGTACTGATATATTTATAAGTGTATTATATCAGTGTAAATGTATTTTGTTCGTTTTACTTTCAAAAAAATTAATATTTTTTTGAAATAATCTTTTGTTTTCTACTTTTAATATGCTCGCGCCCCCTTATGGGTTACCACGCTCCCCTAGGGGGATGCGCCCCACAGTTGGAGAAGCGCTACTCTATTATAACTACAATATATTTTCTTTAACAGGAAACAAATAACATACACTTATAAAACCACAATATACAGCGCAAATTTAAAATGTATGCAATTATTGAATACAGCTTATCAAATGAGGCAAATGAAATGCGCGTTTGCTGTCAAATGTTTGACTTCAATATTTTTTCATTACATCGTTCTTATATAGGCAATGAAACCATTTTAGCAGTTTTCAATGTTGGCTCTTGGAAATAATCATCCTAGAGCCTTCTGGATTCTTATAATTGCAACTATTTTTGTAGCCAATTTTGGCGCATTTGGTGATAAAATCTGACGCCTAAAATAATTACTGAATTTTCTTAGCCTACAAATGGTTATTCTTACCGCAATACTACTTCGGCAGAGAAGCAGTCCGATATTTCTACACTAGTTCTGTACCAGTACACGATATTTCTATATCTTTTTAATTCTTTTTAAAATATAAATACCAAAATAAACCCTTAATATCTCATTTTTGGTTACCTGATTAGCATCTTATTTTCATTAATCTAGTGTATGATAAATTAAAATAAAATATCTATGCTGTCAAAATTTGAATATTACGTTAACAATTAATACGATTGACTAACAATACCGATTATTAACTATGTAAATAACATTTTTATAAAAAAAAATTAAAATTAAAAGGAAATAAAATCGCGTAATAACCGTCAGAGACATATTGCTCTAAACTAAACAATGAGAAATCATCTCCACTTAAGTAAATAATAATATGTTCGTGAAATCGAAGTCCACACAATGCAATTTGCGATATCTGTTCAATTTAATCGCATTTCTTCCGATTTAATACAATTTAGGGAGATGTAAATCTCATTTTTATGTTCTGTTGTTTTCCTCAACTGTTACGAAAAATTACTTTGTTCGCGAATTATACAACTTATAATAAAAACATTTTTCGTTACTTTAGGTCCCTTTGAAGTGATAAAGTACCATAAAATTATATTTCGCTTTCTCTGAAGCAATTTAAGGTATCCGACTACGTTGGGAACCGTGATTTTAAAAAAGCGCATAAATTAATATATTTCATGATATTTAGTGTCACTTAGATTAGAATACATGTATAAAATAGTTTTAAGGACATTATATGACGCCGAAAGCAATACAATTATTTAAATACAATATTTTGGCAAAAAATTAACTATAAAATAACATTTTTTCTCAAAACGTTCTTTTCATAAAATTGCTTCTATGATAAAAATATTTTGCTTATATAAAGTAAAGACTTCTCCAGAGATTATTGAAAAATTCAGATTATTTTTAGAGTTGCGACCCATTGAAGTAACTATCGGCGTTTTTTTTTCTTAAAATTTCTTTCCTCTGTTGTAGTAAAATATAGATAAATCCACTTCTAAGTTATATATTTCAAAAATTCTAGTTAAATCTCTGTACAGAGGTGTGAGCTATATACAGGGAACATATTATTATAATAGAAGCATTTTTCATAGAAGAATAATGTTTTAAAAATGGATCATTCTATGTTCATTTTTTGTCAAAATATTGTACTTAAATAGTTTTTTTAATTTAATAATATTCGTAAAATAATTTTATATACGTTTTCTAATCTAAGTGACACTAAATATCATAATTATCCATTTATGATCTTTTTAAAATCACGGTTCCGAACGTAGTCGAAAACCTTAAGAACAATGATGATATAAAGAAGTGTCATCCTAAAGCGCCAAAAAGGTACATATTTATTTTTATAAGAAAAATATGGTTGGTTGTTTCCCGGGGGATCGTTTTGTTGCCCTAAACCTCTTTTGGTCGAGCTCGGTTCTCTTGGGCATTTCACCAACAGTCCCCTTGGGCTTTATAGTGAGACGTTAATAGACATTGACCCCCATGTTTTCATGAACATCCGCTTTAAGGCAGGTGCATTTATTATGAGCTTCCTAGATGCTAGTGAAATCAGACACAATGACCAATGAGAGAAACTCAGTCATGTGATACACAATCACCCAAGTGATAGTGAGTGATCTTCCTTTAACTTACTTTTGCCTACCCTACATTAGAGATCACTACGCTGTATCAATGTGGATAATTTACGTATACTGTTTTCTTACAGGAACATAAGATAGAGGGCATAATTCTCGTAAAATAACAGATATACGTGGGTGAGACGGAAAATAAATTCCCCCTTTCGACTGTGGTCAGAGTTGTGTATGATAGTCAAAATATAGAACAAGACTTTAAGGTGACTGCCTACCTTCCGAGCCATTTTTTTTATAAAACAAATTTTTTAAGCAAATTGAGTTTTTTGGGAAGAAAAATAAAAAAAAAATTGTAAATACATAAAAATTTTAAATAAATATTGTACTTTTAGAAAATTGGTTGTTTTAAAGGACATTTTACCAAATTTTTACTAAAACGGGTTACACTGTATAAAAATTTCTAATACAATTATCAAAATTTTCTTTATACACAACATACATATTATGGTGTTCTTGAGAATGAACCAAAATCTAAGAGAAATAGTAAAATGCAAAAAAATTACAGACAATTATACATAATAATAACATTTTGAAATTTTTAAAGTATTTTCTTTATAAAAACTACCCTAAATGAAAACATATTTAACCTACAACAAAACTTACTGTCCACTTTATGAAAAAATAGTATAATTAACATTCCAAAAAAATTTCAAAATTTATCTGGTTTGGTTCTTAAGATATCATGTATCTGGTAAAGCGTTTCTGTCGAAAACATAATTTTGAGAAAAAATCATTTAAAGATTTCTCTTACTGCCCTTTTGCATAGAGTGATGTTTTTAAAATCACTATAACTTTTTATTTCTATTTCGCGTAAAGGAAAAAGAAAACTGTTTCGCAAAGAAAAATGTTAAAACTATAAGATTTTCAAAATAAAAAAAAATACCTTATGTAGACGAAAAACAACATTTTCAAGGTAGGCAGTCACCTTAAAGATAAGACATAACTTAATTTTTTCACATAAGTGCCTAGTAAATTGAGACATTTGCCATAGCTCTATTTAGCTTCAAATAGCTCGCCCCCCAAAAAAAATTCAGGGCTTTGCATATGGAATAGCATCGGACCGGTGATAACGGATTTTTCCTCTCCATTGATGTGACCTTTTTCTTCAGGAGTAAAATGGTGAAACCACGATTCATCCCTCGTCTCAATCCGAAATAGAAAGCCATTGCCAGCCTGATGGTAACTCCCGAAATGTTCCAAACTGACCGCCATGCGTTGTTCCATGTGTGTCGGGGACAGTTGTCAGGGCACCTATCGTGTCGACACTTTCCTGTATCCAAGAATGCCGTTGAGGATCTTTTAAGGAAGGCGGATGACATGATTAAAGTCAACCGGCGTATCATCATCAATAGAGTAACGGAAGAACTTGGAATTAGACATGAACGAGATCAAAAGATGCAAAGCCCTGAATTTTTCTAGGGGGGGAGGGGCTTTTTGAAGATTATCAAACGGTATGACAAATGCCCCAAGGTACTTACGTGGGAAAAATAAAGAGAGTTATACCTTATCTTTAATGTCACATTCTATGTTTTGACTCTCATGCACCACTCTGACCACAGTCGCGTGGCCGCGGTAGCCGAGTGTTATAGGTATCGGATCGTGGCTTGCCTTGTCACGAGTTCGAGCCCAGTACCACTAAAGACCCACCGTGTAGGGCAGCGATGCACGTTAAATCTGTCGAAAGCTGAAACGTCCTCCTGTTGGCGTGGTGTGGTAGTTAGGAGAGGGTGATGCCAGCTTAGGTGTCATCCACGTCACTTGACCATGGTTCAAAATCACGTGGTCCGTCGCCAAAAGCCCTAGTGTAGCTGAAGAGTGCGACGTTAATACTCACTCACTCACTGCTACAGTCGACAGGGGAAACTTACTTTCCCACTCACCCTCGTAATATTTTATCCATCTTATTATATACGATACATTTAAATATCCTGCTTAAGACATGTGATTACTGCATTTCTTTACACATCAAAAAGAAATCAATTTCCACAAATATGACATTTATATTTATAACATGTATCCCATAATCACATTTGACATGAGTATAAACTCGGCTAGCTCCTGTGACGAACGACTTGCATTTCGACAACTATTATCGCCCTTTCTATGTGTGCGATGTTAATAATGACAAGCCTTTCGCATATCTTCAGAGATTAAACTGCTACTGAATCGTTCGAGCTTTCGAATCATTCAGGTGATTGTGAAGCCTCGATTGCAGAAATCTCAATTTAGAATACTAATAATGTAGCCAATGGGGCAGGGTTTTGTGGATGTGAATTGGAAAACGGATTTCTCTCTATTCTTTTGCGTGAATTTAAATTTCGTGTTACGAAACTGCGTAGACTTTGTAAAGTTTGCTGTGTTTTATTTGGTAATTTAAGCTCATTGTATTAATGATGTAATTTGGTACACACACACAAATTTGTGATGTAGAGAAATTAAAATTTGCTCTAAATATTTCCATTTAATGTCAAGTGTATTTATGGTTATATAAATATTTGGGATTCTAAATGAGACGTTTCGGTATTAAAAGATTGTACACAAAATGTGCCTCTAACAACTTTCCTCTTTCACCCTAATTTAATGTGAAAATATACATTGAAAAGATATTTCCTCCTCGCTACAATGAATTAATCAATTGTACAAAATAGTATATTATTATGATTCTTATCTAAAAAGCACTTTTTTAAGACAAAAGTACTTTATATCTTTTAAAATTTGTCCTTAATTATTAGTGTAAGTCAGTTCATTGTTTAATAAGATCCCAAAAGCACACATGCGCGTGAATTATTAATTATTTATAAACTGTTACATAATATACTAGAAACAAAAATACAACAAAGATCATATGTGGAATGCGGGCACTGTGCAGGCGCGCAACGGGAGCCCAAACACCTATTTAGCTGTCCTTCCATTGTTGAAACACTTTTTACATTAGACAATGACTGTAGCATGCACATTTCATACTCGGATCGTGCCATGGACGTTGCCACGACAGTGATTCATGGCTTTGGTAATATTTGACTATATCTTTGTTTTGTTATTACCACTTTTGCACTTTTATCATACACGACAACAACAACAACAACGTCGCAATCATAATCAGAAAAACTAGTCTGACTTTTTAAAGTTTAATCTAAAAGATAATTCCGTTACAAAAATATTTTACATTTCACTGCATTGTTCGAGCGGATTATGTCTTCTAGAAGTATGATCGCAACCCATTTGGGTTCGCAGAATATTTAACCCTTTGATGGTTATGTACGAGTTCAGCTCGCGCAATCGAATCGTGCTTCATAATGCGCGCAAACGAGTTCCGCTCGGGAGCAAGATTTCGACCAAAATGGTTAGAAATGAGCACTACTCGCTTAGTGAAAGTTTTTTCCAACGCGCGCTGACGAGCTGAGCTCGTTCGCCATTATTATTCTGCATTGATTATGTTACAAACGAATTCTACTCGCGAAATTAAGGTAGTTTTACTGTCTACAGATGTCCATAAATTTCTTTTCATAATGAAGGGGTAATTTTTTTACCTTGTTATTTTATACGTATTTTGGTGCGTTTTTTAGGGTGTTTGTAAAGTGAAATGGCTCAAAAGCGAAATTTATATAATTATGATGATGATTATGATTGGGATACAGAAAGCTTATCAAGTTTTGAGTCTGTTGAAGACTTTGATCACAGTATATCAAGCTCAGAAGACGATTCAAGATGTATCAGGTGGCCGCGGTAGCCGAGTGGTAAAGGTATCGGATCGTGGCTTGCCTTGTCACGAGTTCGAGCCCAGCACCACTAAAGACCCACCGTGTAGGGCAGCGATGCACGTTAAATCTGTTGAGAGCTGAAACGTCCTCCCGTTGGTGTAGTGTGATAGTTAGTAGAGGGGGGTGCCAGCTCAGGTGTCGTCCACATCACTTGACCCTGGCTCAAAATTACGTGGTCCGTCGCCAAAAGCCCTCGTGTAGCTGAACAGTGCGACGTTAATATTCAATCAATCAATCAAGACGTATCAGAAGACGTCCTTTAAATTTAATATTTGCCTTATATTTATAATTAACTATTATTATTCATGTAATTGATTATAATCATTTATAATTTACTATTTAATAAGTATCATTTATTAATTATTTTACAGCACGTAAAAACTGTTATTTATGTACTACAAACACTTGAAGAAATTTTTAAAACGCGTAAGGCGAGCTATCTACGGCATCGCCAGAGAAGGGTGATATTTTCGGAAGTACAGCGGGGGAAAACAGCTGCCACTTTCGACTACTGTTTACTCCTAATACTGCGCGAATTACGTATAAACGATAACGACTGCTCATTTCCTTAAACATCAAAGGGTTAACACAAAATTGCTAAATTTTACTTAAGTACTAGCATTAAAATAAATTATTTTCTAAACATGTAAATATTATGCTGTTTAATATCACATAGAATGTAGTTATTTTAACATATCAAAACGATTTTTTAGAAACAATACAGAAGACAACATGTAATGATTAACCAATTTAGGACCATGATCATGTATGTGATCATGCGTTTCTCTCTCCTGGACCCACCGTATCATGTATGTGATTGCGTTTTCCCTTCTCTGAGGTTCATGATCACACCGGTGTGATTAGAGTTTGGAACGTTTTTATATTATTTTTTCGAAGACTATATAGAGTTGGCTGTTAAAGTCCGGGTTTTTTTCTTTTTTTTTTTCGAATAATGTTTAACCAAACTTTGAATTTCAATATGTGCTTTCGGCTCCGAGTTTTTTAAAATAGATCCACGGTATTTATGAATGTAAACAACTGCATATGTTTAGATTTTTCGAGAGAATCACAGACATTTAAAGAGTTGTGATTTATTGCGCTCTGGATTTCTGTTTATATCTTGACTAAGTTGGAAAACGAAGGAAAGCTTATTAGTTTATTGGGAATCAGACATTCATAATAATAGTTCCAGTATTTGTTTTATTTGAGGTTCATATTTACACTCAATAATTTTAATACTCAAAAGACACATTTAAAACACAGATCTTCATAGAACACAAACGCGATGACTACTTTTGAACGAAAAAGAATCTTTCTTCCTAATATGACATATTTTTAATTCAGTAAGAAACTATTCTATTTCGCTGCTATCGCTTTTAGCCCAAGATTCTACGACTGTCAGACCTTCGTTATCTTATAAAAGCTCGAAGTTTCTCTGCAGATGTCACCAACACAGGTAAGAACGATCATCGAGTATGGAGTTTGGATTGCTGTTACTTGGGCAGGTAACAGGTAGTAAAGGTGTATAAAATAGTACCTCAACTTCTATAAAGTATAAAGCTCAATTGTTTTAATATTTTCTTCGGAATAACATTAGAAATCCGTCATTCATTGCCGGACACTTAGTATAGTTGCAACCCCCTGCCAGACACCCCTAAACTTTAAAAAAAAAGAATTATACTTTCATTATAGTATAAAAGCCGAATTTTATTTGTTACTTGGGGACCTATAAAAAAATGTTATCTCAATAGCCGGACAGTTTTAATGGTTTTTCCATCTTGCCACACACAGACACATTGAAAGTCTACTGCAGGTGTGAGTTGAATGCAACAACTGTTCAAGAATAGTGTTTAGACCAGTGACACTCAACCTGCGGGCCGCATGTGGCCCGCTTGTTTATTTTAAGTGACCCAGTCATGACTCATTGCACTAAGAAATTCAATTCTTGGAGGACAATGTACAAAAAATTTAACAGTAAAAACTATAAATGCAGACGCTTCTAGAAAGCTCACAGGTGTTATACACTTCACAAATTCAATTTCGGTACGTCAAGGTGGGCTCGTAATCATGATGTTAGGTCTACGATTATAAATCAAGTTTTTCTAGAACTAGGATTGCAAACTCATCCGGTTGTTTCAACAGACTTGAATCTCCATAATATCCGGAAAAATACCAAACAATTGAGACAATTTATAGCTACCTTCAATCCGTTCAGCCCCAAAGACCAACTGATAAATAGATCATCTGGAAAATCTTCTAAATATTAAAAAAAAATGGAGATTATCAACGTAAAATATTTCCATTCCTCCATAAGTGTAGATAAAAATTTTACGAACGTATTTAACTGTGGTAAGCTAACTAATTCGTATTTGAACTTTTGAACCTTTTTTATATTTTCAATCTATAACCTAAAATCTTATTTCATTTTCTCCCACAAATTAAATGCTATCTTTCCACCAATCCTTCGAGTTTACCAACAAAACCCAACTAACTGCAAAGAATCTGCACAAGTAGTTAATTCCACCAACCTAAATAGGTTTACAATAGCCCAAGACACATTATCGTAATCACAGCTCGAAGAAAATTCCGAGGCTTTCCCATTTAAGTAAATAAACAGGTTCTTTTCCTGGAAAGGAAATATACGGGAGGGGATCGAAATCACACAATCAGGCCACATTCTTATCACTGCAATGTAATTAAGAAGAATAAAATTAATTTGTGATTTCGGTGTTGAATTTTTACCATAGCATTAGTAATAATTAATGCATAAAGCCTTGTATTTAGTTTCACGTTGTACGGTAGTACAAGATAATGTATGTAGGGATTGCAATATCGGCCCAAAGTTCAATACCGGTATTCGGTATTTTTTAGATCTTAATACTGGAATACCGGTTTTAATACCGGTAGAAGAAGTTTTAGAAAAAAGAAAGAAAAACACAGTTGTTTTTGTTTTATGTTTGTCAGTTATATTAGAGAGTGAAAAAATATAGCAAAAAAAAAATAATCTGTAATTAATAAATTATAACAGTGTATATAAAGCATCGCAAAAAAGGGTTAATATCACTATTCAATCTGTGGTATTATTACAATTTTTTGTTCTTAAAAAATATAATTTAGCAATTGTACTGCCATTAAGCCTGGAACGTAATTTTGTGAAAAAATTACCAGCTGCCAAAAACGCTCTTTCGCCATCTACGCTAGTTGGTGGTACTGTTAGCAATGCGCGGGATGCCAAGTTTTTATCTCTAATTCCTTCATCTTCAAATAAATTGATTTCTCGTTGGATGGGGTTATGGATATAGCTGGTTTCTATATTGTATTTCGGTTTGTTGAAATTTTTTAGCTGTCGCTAATTCTAATTTTTGTTTAAGAGACAATTCCTTTTCACTACCGACATTAGTGTCATCATCTTTGATAACTGTACCCAATTTTTTTGAATGTGGATAGGTTTGTGGGTAAAAAATTTTAAGAAATTTGAATTGGTTAGTATTTCTTCTTTTTCATTTTCAATTTTAATATTATAATTATGTAAATACAGTAAGATATTTTCTGTTACTGTATGCCATTTTTCTGTACGATTTTTGAATGAAATACATAATTCTTCAGATAGTGACGCGTACTGTTCTTCCAGTGACTGCAACATGAAATGTATTGTTGCATTAGCTGTTAATAAATTAGAATCTCTCCGACATAATGCCTCAACGGCCAGTTTTATTGGAGTTAGAGATTCTAGATATTAAGTCGAATTCACTACCGGAACAATTAATTTGCAGGTTTAAGTCGATCGTTTTTTAAATTGGATTTTTCAGTTTCAAAAACTGTTCCATCATTAGGAGTAAACTGTTCCAACGTGTTTTAGAATATAATAGTAACATATGTTCTGTTTTTTGTAAATACCGAAAAATTGGTATTTAAGCTTGTGAATGCCGGTATTATAAAATTTGCACAAATGGCTCAAAATACCGGTATTCGGTATTCCAGTATACCGGTATTGCAATCCCTAAATGTATGTAAAGCATTTTTTTAAATTTGTGAAATGAAGGCAGATGGAATAAGATCTTAAAACCTAAATATAATCTCAAGACCTTAAAATAATAAAACTGTTAATAGCTTAGGACAGCGTCCCTCAAACTGTGGGGAGCACCCCACTCCCCCAGGGGGCATGATATTCCTACGTGGAGGGCACAAGCATATCGAAATGTCAAACATAAAATATTACTTAAAAAATATTCATTGACTGAAAGGAAGCGAATTAAAATACATTTCAACATTGTAAGAAATAAAATGCACTGTTTTATGTACTTATAAGCGTTTAGTACTGCATAATGTATTTGATTATTAATTTATCTATACTAAATTAAGAACAAATTCACAACAATTACTAGGGACTTTCCGTGGACTTGTCATATACAAAATTATATACCGAATTTATTACATGATAATTTGTACGGTTTATAATTAAATTTATATTGTAAATTAGGTTCAAAGTGTATTATTGTGTTCAATACATTGTTATTGTAGGAGGAAGTTGATGCAAATTATGATTAAAAATTGAGTCTCGAATATTGAAAGTTTGAGAAGCACTGTTTTAGGAAAAAAACATAACAAAACAGTACATGAATAAAGTTCAAACTTTTTAACCAGCACATCCTTTGTTATACAAATACTAGTACAACAAAGAGTTTGTAGTAATATAGTTTGAACTACAGCAAGAACACGCTCTTCATATAGAGGGGCGTACGTTAAATGTATTGAGTCACAAAGTCCTCTTGTTAGAGTGGTATAGATGTCGCAGTGAAGCGATGAAACTAGGAATTTGATCAATTGGCGGAATATGCTAAAATAATGTCTCTTCAAGGTCATTTCCCCGATTAAAGTAAGGTATTTGAACAAACCCCTGATGTGCTTCAGTGAAATGATGAAATAATACTGTCAAGAGTTTAAAAGTATTAATTTAATTAATATGGTGCATTATATAAAACGTATAAGTAAGTAATGCAACAATAGTCAATGAAATACGAATTATTTATTCGAAACTATTTAACCAATAATTAGAAATTAGACTGATATTTTTTATGTGTAACATCTTTCCTCTCGGTTGCTGGATATTTGTGGGAGTGATTTCGTGAAAAGGGACGGAAATTTGTAACAGGAAACCGGGGAAGCGCGCGTGGTGGCGTCGATCGACTTGGCCTGTACCCCTCCCTCTTTATAGTTTTTTTACTAATGATGACCTATTGTGGGCAGGGGAGAGTTTACACACTAAAATATCAGTCCCCATGTTAATCCTATGGTGCCATTTTTTTCATGGTATAGGTTTGATATTTGGGGGATCGATAGTACTACTTGTTTGGTTAGGAAATACAAAAGGATTCGACCACCCCCTTCCCCAGGTGCCTCCCTACTTGGACAGCATTTTGCCGATGCAAATCCTGACTAGTTCATTTCATCATTGCACTGAAATAGTTCAGGTATTTGATAAAGTCCCTTATTTTCATCAGGGAAATGACCTTGAAGAGACGTTATTTTAACATCTCCCGCCAATTGATCCTATCTTGGGGATTTGGTAAAATTTCTATCGTCTTTTCCCCCGTGACATAGAATTTGAAGGGTGGGTTCGCCCTTTGCCCCCGAACAGTCCCCAAAAATTTGAGATCCTCATGTACTCGCGAAATATACCATTTAGAGGAGCTTGGACTCCTAAGTTGATCTCCAAGATCTCTCGCCATGTGCGACTGTAATAATTAATTAATACATCCATCATTCAGCATCATGCCTCTGTACATAAATCTACCTAAAAGGGATTGTAAGGACATTATGTGGAGAAAAAATAAGTAATTTATTGAAATTATCTCCCCCCCTAAAAAAATTCCTAATTAGTTTATATTTATTTTCAACAATTTTTTTAATTTATTGAAATATTAAAACACTTGTTCAAAGTTTCGGGTTCTGACTCCGGTAATTTTGTATAGCTTCAAAGTGCCACGTTAATGAAAAATAAGTAATACAAAAAACAATTTTAAGTAAATTTCCCTTTATTAAACGAAAATTTTTTTTAACTATTTTTTATTAAATAGTTACAAAAAATTTCATATTTTAACATATGACAGAACCCAAACATTAAGTGGTAATTGTTTTTTATTAATTATCATTAAAGTATCGTATTGTCATCCAATATAATAGTGTATAAAAAATTTTAAAGTTCAAATGAATGCTTTAAAATGAAAAAAAACTTTAAATTTTTGACACAAACCCGGAAAAGATTGCTAAGTCCCAAAATGATGCCGTGGCTCAATTTGTTTTTTTTTTGAATAATTTTTTAATCAATTAATTTTATTAATTATGATTAAATTACTGTATTGTCATCCAAAATAATCTGTATATAAAATTTCAATAAATTGACGTTTTTAAATGTATTTTATTAACGATTGAAAATTCCATCAAGATAAATAAATAAATAAAAAGTGTGAGTTAATAGTAGGAATTGAAGAAAAAATTTCAAACAAAAAATTGGGCAAAGCTCGAAGTGTAGATTATTTCTTTTCGCAAATGCTGCTTTCAAACAGTTACAGAGATGCAGTTATCATTTAAATATTACAGCAAATGATTTAAAAAAAAATATTATAACTGCAAAACGATTGATAAGACAATACATAATTAATCCATCTAAAGATAATAGTGGCTTAAATCCGAGCTTTATGTTAGGAATAAAAATATAGAAGCTTTCTTAAGAAATGTTTTTTTTAATTTCTATTTTCAGTAATGGAAAAATATTGCAAAGAAATATAAAAGGATTCATATGTAACAATTGTATTTCTCAGAACTCGCTCGAGGTAAATATAAATAGTTATTGTAGAGGTACGTAAGTGTCCTCCACACTGGACTAAATGATGACTCATGCTTTAAACAACAACATTAATTTACTTTAAAAAGATTTAGAACAAATGCCAGCAGCTTCGTGCGGCATTATATAATACAGAATAATAATAAATACAATACAATCCAAACAGTAAGAAAATCATATTAAAAAAAAAATACTATATGAGAGAAAAGGTAGAAGGAAAGTGTGTGTAACAAATATTATTTCAAATATTTTAGGTGTTTCACTCGAAATGAAATTCGAAAACGCGCGCGCGTCATGATCACAGAACAGAAACCGTTTTTAACACGCTCTTATTAGTTCCACCTGTATGTAACGGAATTTTTTAGTTCGATTTTTATCCACTTTTAAAGGTCATATTAATTCAAAATTTTGCACTCTTGTAAAGAACCGATGACAATACAATAATTAAATAATTTTGTTTCGTTTTCCTGATTAGGATCATCAGGATTAACTATTTTCCATTTCCAGTTTTGGCGACTAATTGCAGATTTAGCAGCTAAAAGATTAAGTTACAACCCTAAAGGGAAAACGTTCATATCGTTAATATAAATACAACAAACAAAAAAGATTAATTCATTAATAAATAAATGATAGTTTCAAAAATTAAAAAAATACACCCGCTTTTATTGAAGACTGAACTAAATTATGAAAAATAAATTTCTGTTTAAAAAAACACATACATACACTTTTAAAGTTAATTGAATTAAAAAATAAATAATTCTTATTATAAGAATGAAGTGATTAACGAGAAAATTAATGTTATTGTGATAAAAGCGTGGAGTACTTGATATTAATTGTTACAATTTCTTTCTATTTCTATTCCGAAATGCAGAGTTAGTGCAAATATTCAATACAAAGTACTCCCCCCCCTTTACCAAAATGACGTTAATTTTCTAGTTAATCATTTTGTACTTATATTAAAAATTAATTTTTAACTTATTAGTTCAATTAACTATAAAAGCGTGTTTTTTAGTTTTTTTAAACTATATTTTATGTGTACTTATGCCAACATCTTCTCCTGCAATCTGATTTAAGACTTTTTTTATCAAATTAAGATTCTGGTTTATAAAGAATTTGCTTGGCATTTAACCTTAGAATCAAATTTATGCTTTCATTTTCTTTTTGATGGAAAAAAAAATATATAATTATTTATATTCTTTAATCCCATAGGTGTAAAAAAATACTCGCCAATACTTAACATCATTTTAAAAAGACAACTATTAGAAGTTAAGAAGATTCGGTACGAAAACGTAATTAATGCAAAATCGTAGCGGTCAGAGATTCGAAACTAATATATTCCACCTTCCTTTCACTTTACTTCAGTTTTAGGAACAGTCGACAATAATTAAATTTGTTCTCCAAGCGAGAAAATCTTTTGGAAGGCTAGTAACAAGGATAAAACTAACATTCTCTCCATTGGCTCTTAATTGGATTGAAAGAGAAACACAGGAGAACAAATTCCTTCCTTTTGTGTGATTGAATCCCCTACACCCCACCCCCTGTTTCCTTCTTTGAGCGTTCGTTCTCTGTTCGTTTTGCGTTGTGTTTCTTATTTGCTACGAGTTGGCGAAATATGCTCTCACACATAATAAGAATGATTAAGTATTAACAAAGTTGCCACTCAGGCAAAATTATGTTAAATAACAATTAACAGTTTATACTGACACTTTTGATGTTATTATTTTTCTTAATCATTAAGGAAAGTTAAATCGACTTTCTTATAACTACAGAAGAACCTGTTTTTGTGCAACTCTTTTTGAAGGAATTTCATTTTTGTGCTATCCTTGTTTATGTGATTTTTTTTTGTGCGATCTTTTTTTTTAATGCGGTATATGAATTTCAACCGCTTTTGCGCCACTCTAATGTTGTTTTCTCTTTAAATGTACATATGTACAAAACGCTCTATTCTTTTGTCATAAACTATCTCTCTGCGATGCACATTCAATGGGCTCAATATATGAAGTCACATGATAAAAACAAACACGTGTTCTCCATTGAATTCTAAACAAAAATTAAACTAATTGTACTTTTTGTTCTATTTGTAAAACTCAGATAAAATTTCAAATTTTATATTTGGGTAAAAGTGTTTAAATGTTAGAAAAAAAAATGTCTTGAAAAAAAATTTTTTTTTAAAATTAAAAAAAAGCATATTTTATGTTTATACTTTTAAATAAAATGCATTTTGTATATACAATGTATTTTTTAAGAGAAAGTTTCTGCAAAGAACAAAACTTGGCAACATCGGAGCGCGTGAACTAATTAGCTGGAAACACAAGATAGTTTTTATCGTGTGACTATGACGTCACACAAGTTTTTAAATGGATTGGCTAGAATCATGTGGCTTTCACTATCATGTGACTATGACGTCACATGAATTGAGCCCATTACTTTCTCTCAATGCGCTAGCAGCCCGCACTTGATATGAGTTAACTAGAAAGCCATTAAACTTGCAACAGTGTAACATACATACTTATAAAACCTTAAACCCATTATGATATTATTTCTATTTAAAAAAATGTCATTGTTAATTTATAACCAAATAAAATGCACGAAAATTTCAATTGGGAAAACTGAAAATAATTGTAAAAATCTGGAGATAATTTAACTCCTATTAAAATTAAAGCTTTAACTAGTTAAGTGGAACTGACGAGTATACTCGTCATGCAGAAATTGCAGGATTTTGTGTTATGACGAGTATACTCGTCATGCAGAAGTTGCAGAGTTTTGTGTTAAGACGAGTATATTCGTCATTCGTAAGTGACCATTGGCTTTTTAGATTAAAATTTTTGGGGACAACGAAATATATTTTCAAATTTTAAGATTTTTGGGATATTTAAAATCCAGGCCGAAATAAAACAGAAATATATGAAAAATTTAAGATGTACTAATGCATCCTTGTATACACCGGCTGAAACAGCTTATAAGTTTCCATAACGAATTTATGTGCGATGATGATGATTTTTAAATGTTAACCTAAAAGAGGCCAAACTCAAAAGTCCTGTTCATGTATGGTTAGCCATGGATAAATGCGTGACGCCAACCGGGAGCTGAAACCATCGATAACAACTGGCCCGAAATTACCTAGCTATCGAGTGGTGTAAATGACAATTGTTTGATGTCAGTACCGTGCGCTGACATTATAGTAATACCCCATAACGTGCTGCCTAAAAAAACTGTTATTTCATTCGGGTGGGAAAGGCAAAGATGCTTTCTGGTAAGAGGACTGTGATCAACCCTATTGTACACCATTCTCCAGAACCTCCTTAGTGTCAATACATGTATAACATATGTTTATGTTAACCAAATAAATATTCGTAATAGTATCAAAAATATATATTACAACATCTTTTATCCAAAGCGTAAACATGTCATATTTAATTAGTTGACTGTGATTTAATTAGTTGCAGGATTTTGTGTATTGACGAGTATAAACGTCATGCGTAAAAAGTAGTGACCATTGGCTATTTAAATTATAATTTTTTGAGAAAAACAAAACATATGCTCAAAGTTCAAGATGTCAAGAATATTTCGAGGTCAGACCAAAGTTAAATTATTAAATAAAAAGTATGAGAAAAATTTAAGATTAACTCATGTTTCCCCGTATGCACCAGTTGAAACAGCGTATTAGTTCGCATAACGAGTTTAATTATGTGCGATGATAATGTTTTTTAGAAGTTATCTTAAAAAGGAAAAGGGAAAAATTGGAAAGCAAATATATA
The DNA here is from genome assembly GCA_019973955.1 of Trichonephila inaurata madagascariensis. NCBI lineage: Eukaryota > Metazoa > Arthropoda > Arachnida > Araneae > Nephilidae > Trichonephila > Trichonephila inaurata. Next base: position 22,916 of record BMAV01021492.1, read on the forward strand.
ATAGGGCTCCTTCAGGTATGTTAAGCCATGGGACAAATACGTGAAACTAACCAGGCTCTGCGCTCTGGCGACTGTTGATATATCTCCATTGATCCGAAGTTACCTACCTATCTATCTAGCGCAGTTTTTCTCAAACTTTCAATACTTGCGACCCAATATTAAATCATAATTTCATTCGCGCCCCTCCATACAATAACAATGCATTGAATTCAATAATGCTATGCTTAAGGCAACAATACTAGTTGAATCTGTCAAGTACCACCGGCGTATATTCCTACGCTCATCCAAAGCCTTAATTGCCCCGGGCGTATATATACGTCTTTCCGAAGTACGATCTTTTTTGTGCACTACCATCCATAAAATTATTCCGAAGGCTTTGGAATGCATTAAAATGACTATGACAATGTTTGCGAAGGATTTAATTCAGAATATTTGCATATTTATGCCTTTTCTCCCTCCCCATACATCACATACACGCCTTTACGTGAAAGACGATGGCATTGGGTAGTGAATTGGTAACTTTCAATCGGCATGTAAGTGATTAATTATAAAGCGTACGAATTACCAAGATGAGTGTTAATTTTTGTGTATAATTTTATTTACGACAAGCCCATGCAGTTATTGGTAATTATTAAGCGTGTACTTTACTTACTATATTTAAGTTAATTATCAAATACATTGTGTAGTACTGATACATTTATAAGTGTATTGTATTAGTGTAAATGTGTATTAAATTTTTATAATGTCAGAATGTATTTTGTTTGCTTATGTTTAGTAAATTAATATTTTTTTAAAAAATAATTTTTTGTTTTCGAGTTTTCAATATGCTCGCGAACGCCTCGTAGAGTTATCACGCCCCCTCGGGGAGGGGGCACCCCACAGTTTGAGAAACACTGATCTAACGGTATAAATACCGATTATTTGATGCTAGTACCAAGTGCTGACACACAAACACATTAGAGTAATGACCTAATGCCGTACTGTCTAAAGAATAGTTATTTTATTGGGGTGGGAAAAGCAAGGATACTTTCTGGTTAGAGGCCTGGCAAGGGGAGGGCACAACTAAGGAAACTCATTTTGGGACGAGACTTGGTGTAATAGTAGTACTCCTTTAGGGTGTTCAACCCTCAATGTAATTCCGCCGAATAGCTAGTCAATTCGGAGGAAATAGCCTTCAAAATTCGTGCTTAGCTTTTATAGAGTTAAATTTTAATTTCCTAAAGCGACGTAGTGGCTCAGTTGGCAAGACGCCTGACTTCAATGCCGGCGGATAGGGTTCGAGTCACGCGAGTAGCGTTTTTCAATTCGTTTGATTATTTTTAAAATTTAATAAATTTATTTAAAAAGGAATTATTAAATATTCTATATAAGTATAAAATAATTCAATTAATAATGTATAAAAAAAGACATATTATTTTACTATATTAATTGTAAAATATTTAATTTAATTATAATTACAAAATATATTTAATAGATTATTTTATATACAATATTTTATATTTAATATATATTATATTTCTCATTATAAGACTATTTGTAAATTATTTTTATATGAAATATCATTTAATATTTATTATATTTTATTATAAATATTTTTTATTAACATAAAATTATATTTATAAAATATAATACAATTTTTTATATAAATACAGTAATGATTTTTCTTTAGAAAAGACAAAGTAATTACACAAAATATCTTTTGTTTAATAAACCTTTCATAAATAAATTTATCTTTAATTTTAAGAAATAATTTACTATTACACCATGTCTCATCCCAAAATGAAGTTTATTAGTCGTGCCCTCCCCTTGTGAGATCCACCCTGCAGCACCTACTCTAGAACTTCCTTAGTGTGAAGGCAGCTAGAAATATGTTATCAGTAAGAAGGAAGTAAATGTGTGTGTTTAAGTCTCAGTCAGAGAATTTTGACGGTAGATCAGCGTTTCTCAAACTGTAAGGCGCGCAAGCTGGGGGGCGTAAACACTTCAAGGGGGGACGAGCATATTGAAAAGTCGAAAACAAAAGATTATTTTTAAAAAATTATGAATTTACAGAAAGTAAAAAAACAAAATACATTCTGACATAATAAATACAAAATACACATTTACACTGATATACTACACTTATAAATATATCAGTGCTACTCAATGTATTTTATAATTAATTTAACAATTCTAAGTTACAAACAAGTTTATTAATTACCAGTGACCCTATGGGTTGGTCATATATATAATCTAAAACAAAAATTAACACTTATCTTGATAATTTTTGTACGGATTATAATTAAACCTTGACTGGGTGTGCCGATGAAAAGTTTCGGGTTCGTCCAATGTCAACCGTTTTCCATAGCACGCTATGAGGGGGGGGGAAGAATAAAGAAGCAAAAATAATCTGGAATATTTAAATCCTTCACAAATATTGTCAATGTCCTTTTATTGCATTCCAAATTCTTTGGAATAATTTTACGGATCGCAGTGCACAGAAAAAATCCTACTTCGGAAAGACGTATATATATGTCTGGGGAAATAAACACTTTGGCTTAGCAAGACGTTTATACACACGAGGGCGGGGGTGCCGAGATTAAATTCGTTTTAGTTTTAGCGTAAAAAAAATAGTATTGAAAAATTCAGTACATTGTTAAGGTTGAGGGGGCGATAAAAAATTATGATTGAATATTGGGTCGCGAATTTTTTCAAGTTTGTGAAGCACTGCGGTAGATCACTAAATTTCACAGATATCCATAAAAAATTACGGTCAGAAGTACCATCGGGTTCATATAAAACCAATATGTTTAATGTTAACCAAATAAATAAGTATTATATTATTGAGAACATGTATAACCCCGTGCACTACAAAGTATCACACGGGGGCTTACATAGAAGTAAGAGTGAAACACACATCACAAAGAACAGAAGGATTACAACAAACATTCATGCCTTATCCGTGATTCGAACCCAGCCCTTATGGCACCGCAGTCAGCGTCGCTAACCACTATACCGGATGGGCGGCGAATAAATAAGTATTGGTAGTAAAATTGACTGTTTTTGAAATAAATCCATGTTTTTGAAATGTTATTTTAAAAGCGACACTTACTCTATGATTGATGAGTATACTCGTCATCACTCGATTTCCGTGACATACATAGTTGCGTGCTATTAAAAGGGGGCGCCACAGTTAACTCGTTAATACCATACAGTAAAATAAAGAAGAAATGTGATAAATCATTATTTATTAAAAAAGCCATGAGTTAATAAGTTTATGTTTACAAAGAGTATTGCTATTTATCATTTTTCTTCAGAACTAAAGGCATTTTTCGAGTATTAATTAACAATCTGTTTTCTTGTGAATTTCCCTAAACAATTTTTTTCCAGATGTACTTTTTCTTCATCCACTTTCGCCTTTCGAGCACAGCTTTTTGTAATTAAATTACGAGTCAACCACTTTGGAATAATTTCTTTCAATTATGAGTGTATGCAAATAAGGCTCTTTTCTTAGAGGGATGTTGATTCCTTTGTGTATAGTACACCATCGTTTTATGAGAGCAATTATCATTTCGTTTAATTTCTTTCATTTATTTTGTCAAGAGCGTTTTAATAAACTCTTAGAATGAATAATAAAGTGGTATAAAAATAATTACGTTAAATTTATTGATGTCAATAGTCAGTTTCTTGGATAATTTAGGATGGGATTTCTTAAATCATTTCAGATAAATATATGAGAGGGATGTAAGAGGTTATATTCTTGGAAATTTTCTTTCACTTAATTGACTTTGAAGAGCTGATGTTCTGGAGCCGCTTTAGGACTTGTTTCGACCGTCCCTTCAAGTTTAACGAATTTTCCACGACACAGGTCCGGGGTTCAAATCTCAGGCTGAGCAAGGTCGACTCGTCTTTCATCCCTTCAGTGGGTCAATTAATGAGTACCAAAACTTACTTGGGAACTAAACACTGGGGGAGAGGGTTCGTGTCAGACTGACTACCTGACCGGAACATCTACTCATGTACCTCGGTGCCCAAGCTTGTGACGGGTCTATAAGCGTTCTTTCCACCAATAGTCCTGTTGGGGAATATTGGGTCTGTAAAGATTATTATATTATAAAGCTTTCTCCCGAAGAAGAAAACGTGATCATGTAAATTAAGATTTGTATATAAAGTTGAAATTTTCAGGTTAGAAAGGAGATATAGTGTAGATTGCTAACGGGAGCAGTTATTAATAAAACTTGAAGTGAGGCGTAGATATTTAGCAGCTGATAATTTAAATATTTAAGTTGGCAATTTATATCACTTAAGGTGACAGCTTACTTTTGGACCCAATTTTTATATAAAAACAAATTGAGTGTTTTTAGAAAGAAAAAAAAAAAAAAAAATTATAAATACATAAAAGGTTTTAAATAAATATTGTAGTTTTAGAAAAATTGGTTATTTTCAAGGACATTTTACCAAATTTTTACTAAAACGGATAACACTGCATACAGATTTCTAATACTATTATCATAATTTTCTTTATGCACAACATACATATTGTGATGTTCTTCAAAATGAACCAAAATCTAAGAGAAATAGTAAAATACAAAAAAATTACAGACAATTAACATAATAATATGAAAATTTTGATATTTTTAAAATATTTTCTTTATAAAAACTACCCTAAATGAAAACATATTTAACTTACAACAAAACTTACTGTCCACTTTATGAAAAAATAGTATAATTAACATTCCAAAAAAAAAAAAAAATTCAAAACGTTATCTGGTTTGGTGCTTAAGATATCATGTATCTGGTAAAGAGGTTTCTTTCGAAAACATAATTTTGAGAAAAACTCATTTAAAATTTTATCCTACTGCCCTTTTGCATAGAGTGATGTTTTTTTTTAAAATCACTATAACTTTATTTCTATTTCTCGTAAAGGAAAAAGAAAAACTTTTTGGAAAGAAAAATGTTCAAACTATAAGATTTTGAAAAAAATGCCTCATGTAGACGAAAAACGACATTTTTTAGGTAGGCAGTCATCTTAAGAATTAAAATAGATTAGGTAGGTAAGAAGTGAAAGTAATTGAATAGAAGTAAGTGTTTAAATTATTTAAAGTCTTCTCACATACCTCGCATACCTCGTTAATTGCTCTCCATACTTGATAATTGGGTGCATCTCTTAACGTTGGCTAAATGAATTTGTGTTGTTGTTGGTACTGTGAATAAGTTGAGTTATTTGGAATATGACTATTCTGTTTCTTCCACACCTTTAGACGCGTTGGGCAACCTTCACAAGGTCACGAAAACTGATATGGGCACGGTAGCCTGGACCCTCATGTGCTGTTTCTCCATTGAGTTTAGTTGCTTTACATTTTTAGGCTATACTTCAATTCTTGAACTTCCACACTCTCCATACGACGACATTCACAGAAATTTTATTTTATCATGTAGCAGCAATGTATTGTTCTATGTTTGGTTTTATTAATTGTTTTAGTGTTAATGATTAATGGAGTTATAAGTTGCAAGCTGGTCTCTCGAGAAACAACCCTATTGGACATCCTTTACTGGACAAACAGATTTTTTTTCCATTTTCTTTTACTTATTTTATTTTATTTTTTTCATTTTTTGGAAGAAATACAGAAAGAGAGACAAGTTTACATAATTTACAGGCAAGACTTAACATATAGTTTCAAATTGCAGGTAGTTTTAACATAACTCGCTATGACGGGAGTTACCAAGCCTCAGAATACACGGGTATGTAAGAAATATAAAACTTGTGACGCGGCTTTATCGTGTTTTTCCTATTAATCCTCTTGGGGAATCTTTGGGGCCAGAGCATTGAGTTAATTCACAGCCAATCCTCTCAAGAAGAAACCGTGACATTCAGATTAGTTAGTAGATATGTAGTGAAGGTTTTGTAATCGCGCGGAAGAAGGAGAAAGGAAGCTGAGATGCTGAACACTGTGAGCTGATGGTAAGACAGAAGCGTTATTATAGAACGGGCTTTAGCGAGTTAAAGAAATTAAGAAAGATAAAGATTCATATGAAAACTTTGCTTAAAGATAAATGGTTAGGATTCCCGGCGCTTATTTACTTAGAGTTTAGGGATTCCTTATATCACTCCTGATTGCCTTCCTATAGTAAGACTTGTGTTGTTCAGTATATTTAAACAATAATAAATTGGACTTATTATGGCTAACTTAGGTGATCAATCATTTCTTGCCACAAATCTAGGTCGCGTAGATGAAGAGATGTTACTCCCAGCCAAGGGGGTGTCACAAACTCAAGAGATTTACGGGGTAATAGGTCTGTTGAAGAGGGATTTCGTTACTATATGAATAATGAGCTAACGAAACCTGGACACAACCGTTTTGTCAGTACAATGTATGGGCACTGATATTTTTTCTTTCTACCTTGATCTGGGTAATATTATTTTAACCTTTATAGAGAGATTATTATATTAGTGTTTTTATACATTCGACTATTGGTTTGAACTGTGATTTAAAGGCACAAATGGATAATTTTCTTGATATTTAGAGTCACTTAGATTAGAATACCTGTATAAAATTGTTTTAAGGACATTTTGACAAAAAAAAAATTATTTAAATGCAATATTTCGGCGAAAAATTAACTTATAATAACCTTTTTTCAAAATGTTCCCTTTTGTGAAAAAAATGCTCTATTATAATAATATTTTGCCTGTATATAGCTCAGACCTCTGCGTACAGAGGCTCGAATCCATGATATCTGAAAAGCATTATTTTTTTCAGAGTTACAACTCATTGCAATAATTATCGGCGTTTTTTTTTTTCTTAAAATTTCTCCCCTCTGTTGTCGTAAAATATGGATAAACCCACTTCTAAGTTACATATTTCAAAAATTCTAGTTGAGCCTTTGTGCAGAGGTCTGAGCTATATACAGGCAAAATATTATTATCATAGAAGCATTTTCCACAAAAGAAGAATAATTTGAAAATGGATCATTCTATGTTCATTTTTTGTCAAAATATTGTGCTTAAATAATTCTTTATTGTAATACTATTCTGAAAACAATTTTATACATATTTTCTAATCTAAGTGACACTGAATGTCATAAATATTATCCATTTACACGCTTTTTCAAAATCACGGTTTCGAACGTAGTCGGATACCTTAAGAGATGCAGTTTTTCCATCGTACTGAAATACTTTTCATCCGGGATTCTCTAAGAGGTAACGGCGGGAATTTTTCCTTGAAGGCAGGAATTTAGATCTTTGAAAATATTCGATAAATATCAGAGATTGACAAAACAATGTGTAATTTGTCACTCGAGAAGAAAAGAAAATGGAAACATAATCCAAAACCCGATATTATATCTGTCCTTGTTGCAACGGAAGACTTAGTATTACATGTGTGATACCTACCTGGGGATAACATCTCTTCATCTACGCCAGTGCTCCGCGACCTTTTTATCGCCGCAGACCACTCAACGTTTGTTAATTTTACCGCGGCCCTCTGAAGGGGAGGATGTTGATTTTTTTATATTTCAGACTGTTTTGATTTTATAATTTTAATTTTATTCTATTTAATCGTGAATTCTGAATAAAATATTGTTACATCAAAAAATGAATATAAAGTCATTTAACAAGGAATATTAAGTGATTTTCATAAAAAGTAGCCCAAACCTAAGAAAAATATACCACAGTAAATAAGAGAGAAATAATTTAATGTTTCTTGTGAGGACCGGTAGTATTTGATCCACGGACCGGGGTTGCAGAACACTGATCTATGCGACCTAGATTTGTGGGAGGTAAGAATTGATCACTCAAGCTAGCCATAATGAAAACAATTTATTATTACCAATTCAAATATTCAAAGATAGTCTTGCTTTAGGAAGAAAATCAAGAGCGATATAATGTAACCTAAATTCTATGCAAATAAGCGCCAGGAAGCCTAACCGTTTAACTTTCAGGAACGTTATCCTGTGAATCTCAATTTTCCTTAATTTCTTAGACTTACTAACGCCCATTCTATAATTACGCTTCTAAGTTTAATTCCTTACCATCAGCTCACGGCGTTCAGCATCTCAGCTTCCTTTCTCCTTCTTCGCGCGCGATTACTAAACCTTCACTATGTATCTACCAACTAATCTGAATATTATGGTTTCTTCTTGAGAGGATTGGCTGTAAAATAACTCAATGCTGGCCCCAAAGATTTCCCAAGAGGATTAGTATGAAAACACGATAAAGCCCCGTCACACATTAAGTTTCAAATTGCGTTTGCGTATATATAGTCGAACCTCTATATAACGAATCTCTATATTGCGAAATTTTCTATATAGCGAACCTTTTCCTGGAACCTTGAGCATTTCACGATTTTCTTCGTAAAATAACCTCTCTATAGCGAAGTGCATTTTCTGTAAAACAACTTTTTATTTTGTGATTCAATTTTTGTTCTCCCTTTTTTATAAAGTATTTCTGAAAAAATTTCAAGTTATTCTTCCTTTAGCACATTGTATGGTGGTCATAAATCTTGAACTGGCTTTATTAGATCCTAACTCGCCGAGAGCACTAGAGTTCTAGAAGTTTCTTCCAAGAAGTGCAACTTTCAACCCCCATTGCCCAGTTCACTGGAAACATCTTCAATATACTCTTTCCCCTCAGTAGAGTTATCCCATGTCCCAATTATAAAAAAAATGTATGTTAAATGTTACTTGTATGCTTTAAATTATAAAATGTCTTTAAAATTCATGAATTTTAGTATAAAATTATTTTCTTAATATTGAAAATACAGTGACTTTTTCGACATTCTCTTTTCTTGTTTTCCTTGTAATTTTTGTTTCTTTCTTTTTTTTCTTCTTTAGATGTGTAAAATATATAAAATAAACATATGTTAATTTTTAAAAAAAAGGTGTGAATAATTACTTTATTATTTAGTGTTTATGAATTTAAAATGTATTTTATGTGGTTTATATAAAGTATATTAAAAGATGAACCTCTATATAACGAAATTTCGGTATATAACAAACGTTTTTCCGGGATTTACTGACTTCGTTATATAGAGGTCCGACTGTATATGTAGATTCACACAAAATCCTCAACTATTTGTAAATGAGGTACGAACATGAATTCTTTTTTTGTAAGTATGGGCGAAATTCTTTTAAGACATATTAAATATTCTTCACAGGTTTTAGTATTCACAATTATAAAATAAAGAACAAATATTAAAAAATATATGAATTACAAATTAAAGTATCTGACGCCGTTCGGAACGGTGATTTTAAAAAAGCGCATAAATGGATAATTTTCATGATATTTAGTGTCACTTAGATTAGAGTACATGTATAAAATTGTTTAAAGGACATTTTGACAAAAAAATTAATGCAATATTTCGACAAAAAATTAACTTAGAATAACCTTTTTTCAAAATGTTCTTCTTTTTTAAAAAATGCTTCTAAAACAATAATATTTTGCTTATATAAAGTAAAAACTTCTCCAGAGAGTCTGAACTAATTATTTTTTAAAAATTCACATTATTTTCAGATTTACAACCCATTGAAATAATTAAAATAATCATCGGCGTTTTTTTTCTTAAAATTACTCCCCTCTGTTGTCGTAAAACATGGATAAACCCACTTCTAAGTTATATATTTCAAAAATTCTAGTTGAACCTCTGTACAGAATTCTGAGCTATATACAGGCAATATATTATTATAATAGAAGCATTTTTCACAAAAGGAGAATATTTTGAAAATGGATCATTCTACGTGCATTTTTTGCCGAAATAGTGTAATAATATTCTTAAAACAATTTTATATACATTTTCTAATCTAAATTACACTAAATATCATAAAAATATTATCCACTTATTCGCCTTTGCAAAATCATGGTTCCGAACGTAGTCGGATACCTTAATTGAATCAAAGACTTGTGGTAGGATTTAATATGCTCATAAATACAGACAGTTTTTATCAAGAGAAAATTAACCATAAAACAGCATTGAAGGAGAAACTTCGTTTTTAATCAATCGCGTGCAATAAGAACCGAAAGCAAATACTAAAAAGATTTTTTTTATACCTTTCTTTATCTCTTATAATCGTGTCTTTCATTTATTTGATTAAAGAAATTTAATTTTTAATGGCGTCCTCTGCTAATATTTACCCCTATTCATTTGAAACTAGCATTAAAAATACATATTCTCCCGATTTAGTCCGAAAAGGTCTTTATTGCTGCAACTTTAAAATCAAAACATGTATTTGAGGCCCATTTATGTCTTCTTTAGAATTACTAAATAATTATTCAAGTTTGTTGAATAGATTATGAATATTTAAATATTTAAATGAATCTCATTCAATAAATATTCCGCCTAGATTGTCACATAATATTGTCTTAAGCACTCGGCAATCACTTTAACGTTGAAATGGCTTTACGTAGTTCAGTATTTGAAAGTCATTAAAATTAAATAATGATAGTAAATATTAACCACGCAGATTATATTGAATGGCAAAAGTCTTGTTTAAATATTTCTTAATTGTGAGGATAAAATTTTTATCAATTATTATCCCGTTAGCAAGGGATTAATACGATAGAACAAGTAATATTAAAAAAAAAAAAATTAAATCAATTCCTACTAAGAAACAACAAAGAAAAATTTTATTTTATAGTTACTTCTTATCGAATAATTACAATTAATATAAATATCTATATATATATGAGGGAATAATCACATTATTAAGTGGTAATTAATTTCTATTAATTATCATTAAAGTATCGTATTGTCATCCAAAACAGTCTTGTATATAAAATTTCAGTTCAACTGAATGCTTTAAAATGTGAGAAAAAAATCTTTTAAAATTTTGACCGAAGTCGCTAAAAGTGAAGCTCCAACGTGACTGTATCTGTAATTCTTTAAATAATTAGTTTCAGGCAATTAATTTTAATTAATTATAGTTAAATTAACTTATTGTCACCCCAAACAATCGTGTATAGAAAAATTTCATCTCAAATGAGTGTTTTAAAATGTGAGAAAAATTTTTTAAAGTTTGACACCAGTCACCAAAACGATCGTTAAGTCGCCAAGCAGCATGCCAACGTGTCTGTATTTGTAATTCTTTGAATAATTAGTTTTTTAATCAATTAATTTTTATTAATTAAAATTAAATTGCCGTATTGTCATCCAAAATAATCGTGTATATAAAATTTTTAGCTCAATTGATGATTGAAAATGTATTTTATTAACGATTGAAAGTTTGAACAAGATAAATGCATAAAGAGTGTGAGCTAATAGTAGGGATTGAAAAAATATATTACTTTTTTACAAAGGAAGTTAGTGGTCAATGACGTCATACTATAAATCAATGCAATATCTATTGGCAAAGGACTTCGCAATTTTAAACCATGGTCAAGTGACGACAACATCTGAGCTTACACCAGGCTCCCAACTTACCACACCACGCCAAGGGAAGACTAAGCCAGGCAGATTTAACGTGCATCAAACTTTCTACGCGGGGGGATCTTCAGTAGCACTAGGACGCTCGAACTAATGATACACGAGCCATGAGATAGCAACCATCACCCCCCATTATAAATTTAGAGGTTCTATTTTTTCTTCTCTACCTCATGTCGAATTTCGGAGTTTTAAATGTATTTTCGAGAATTTTATAAATATTATTGTGAACTTTGATAATCTGTTTGGTTTCGTAAAGAAATACCAATCTGGAAAAAAAAAAAAAAATAGGAAGGTGCAGAAGAGGGGGGTTGAAAATAAATCATGTAATTTTTTTTTTATTTCACATCGAAAATATTCTCAAAACAAGTTTGGATTTTTCGATTCAGAATAATTAATTTTCGATAAATCAAGAAATTGTTCAGTAGAAAATAAGCTGTGAAACTGATTTTATTATAAATATTTAGAACATACTTTTTTCTGCATTTAAGTTTCTTAAGTATTGTTAAAAAAATTTCATTAAATTAAATTTTTTTCTTCCATACCTCATCTCGAATTTTGGAGTTTTAAATATATTTTCGTATGGACTTATAAATATTAGTATGGACTTTGATTATCTCTTTGGTTTCGTAAAAAACGCCAATCTGAAAAAATAGAAAGAGGAGAATGGGGAGGGGTATGAAAACAATTTCTATATATATATATACACTGGTGTGCAAAACTTAAGCAACAATGTAAAAATTTAGCAGATAGCCATGAAATTGCAGAAAAGGAGGTCTGGAGATCAGTAGAGGGAACACGTAAGTCAGTAGAAACGTCATGCGTATGCAAATATCAGGAACAAAACGTCAGAAGCGATGTGAACGTACGCAAAACGCGTGATGTCGGCGCGCGCTGCTCAACAGTAGAATGAAATGAAGGACGGAGACGCAATCTCACCATATCTCTGCAAGTGCCAGTGAGTCAGTTCGTGAAATATGGCTAGAAGAAATCACCTGGACGACTTCACACGTGGAAGAATGATCGGAAAGCTGGAGGAGGGGCGTACTGTCACCAGTGTAGCTGCAGAGTTCGAATCAACAAAATTGTCGTTTCGCGCGCTTGAAAGCGTTCCAAACCACAGGTACAGCTGTTAGAAAGGTTGGTGTGGCCACCTGAGGACGACAACTAGGGATGACCGATATATCATCCTGCAGGCGAAAAGATCGACAGAAATCAGCAAGCGCCATTGTTCAGAAACTCTGTACAGCAACAGGTCGACAAGTGTAGTGGTTTACTGTGGCCGACGCTCACAAGGTAAAGGCCTGTTCGCCCGCCGTCCTGAACGCTGCCTCCCGTTGAAAGATGGCCACTGAAACCACCGTTTACAGTGGGCCAGAGAGCACAAAAACTGGACAACTGATCAATGGAGTCGTGTCATCTTTACGGATGAGAGTCGGTTCAGTACCAGAAGCGATTCTCAACGCGTTTTGATATGGAGAGAGATCGGGACCCGGTTTTATCCCAGTAATATCAAGGAAAGACATCGTTACGGTGGTCCTGGAGTTCTTGTCTGGGTTGGTATTATGCTGAACGGCGGAACTGAGCTTCACATTTTCGACAGAGGGTCTGTAACCGGGGATCGCTATTGTGAGGAGGTACTTCTTCCCCATGTGCATCTTTTCTGAGGTGCCATTGGCCCAGACTTCATTTTTATGGATGACAATGCACGGCCACATCGCACTCTTGCTGTTAAGGAGCTGCTGGAAAGTGAAGATATCACTCGAATGTGTCACTCGAACATGTGTGGGATGCTTTGGGGAGACGAATTGCCACACGCTTACATCATCCGGAGAACAACCACTAACTCAATCAGATGTTTATTGAGGAATGGGCACTCCTACCTCAAGAAATGTTTCACCAGCTGGTTCTGAGTTTGCGGAGACGGTGCAAAGCAACCATTGTAGTAAGGGGAGGGCATATACCATATTAAGGAACATCTGCTTGTTGTTCTTCCTGTTGGATAGACAATCATGAGTCACGAAACTATGCGTTCAATAAAGCTTGTTTTTGTTTGATTCCATACCGTATGCGTTTTATTCCTTTTTCAGCGCCGATGCTTTCGTCATCCTTTACGTACATAATACTCTCCCTCATTTCAGAATTTCATGTCTCTCAGATGATTTTACGTGGTTATGGCAATACACCCACCGGTTGCTTAAGTTTTGCACACCAGTGTATATATGAAATACACTCACTTCTAAAAGTTAAGCACGAAGATGTAAAATGCAAAAAAAATAACAAATGCTTATTTGATTGACAAAAAATTTGGCAGTAAAGTAGCATATATGTTTATACATAAAACAAAATCAATAATTATATACAGAAATGAAAACAATATTAAATTTTTGTAAGTTATCAGATAATGTCATACGGAGATTTAAAACAGAATTGTATATAAAGTAAAAAATAAACAGATAAAATGGACAAATAGGTAGGGACCCCCCTCATCTGTAGAAAAGACACATTCTGACCATGTTTTAAATTGGGTGGTCAACCACCGCAGAATTAAGCAATCGCCATTCTTCTTTAGAGCAGTTTCCAGCCCAATAAGAGTGGCTGGGGTGGGAAAGGGGAAGATACTGCACGGCCGAGAGCACCCCAAAGATTTTCAATGAGATTAAGGTCGGGCGAATATGCGGGCCCACGCCACCGCAATCTCCTCTCTCTCCCAGGTGTCACGACGATGTCATCTCTATGGGGACGTGTGTTATCGACCATTAAAACAAAAGAAACCAATTGCTGCAGCGTAAAATTTCACAAAGGGTTCTGGGGTTTTTATTCGATCCCAGCCGTCACAGAACCCCTTTTAAAAGATGTGCAGGTCGGTGGGTATCCAATGAAATCCTTGCCCACACCATAATGCTTCTGCCCGGAACGCAATGTTCGGTGATGTTTTGAGGTGAGGTGTTTTCCTTTTGTTTACGCCATTTCCCCATACGCTTGTCATCTGGCTCCAGAGCAAATCTTGACTCATCAGTAAACATGACATTGCCCCAATCAGACACAGTCCATTTTCCCGTCCCCGGCACTACTTTATCGGCCCCCCTTTATTGGACGGACATTTTTAAGTACAATTAAAAAATTAATTTTTAAATTTATTCCTGACTATTCGATAGATTTTCCTTTTGAAAAATTCTAGATCAATAAATGTTTAACTTTAATTTTTAAACCATTTGGGGACCCAGTTCCAGTTTTAAGTCGTGGGATAAATTTGATTTTTTCTAATTTCGATATGAACCCATGATTAGAGGACACGATGCATGTCTAATGTGTGTCGTCATTTATTTTCTTAACGTTGTAGTGATGTGAAAATCGAGATACTGGCTCTGGTGTAGTTTTCGTCACTTGGCTGTAGATCAAGATTACATGATTCACATTCAAAAGCCTTCGAGCCATTTCATTACGCAACTTTAATAAAAAACAATCAAATTTATCAGCATTTTTGTTTCGACCTTGTGTTGCACTTTTGTTCTCAAATATAGGCAATTGTTTGTTTCTTATCCTCGAAAGATCTGGCATATGTCAGACCAGCTCCAGAAGGTTGCTGACCACCAAAATACTTATAATAACAAGGTGATCGGATGTTAAGTGCCCCTTAGAGTTCGATGCATCCCAGATTGTGAGCTGGTGAAGCTGGAGAGTCAAAGCATTTTTATTACAAGTGGTGGATGTTTCTACCACTATCACTGGAAAGACATTTCAGGTGGCCACTTGTTAGTCTAGTCAGAGTCACGGTAGCCCCAGTGACATTTGACTTCAGGCAGTGAGCCAGGGGATGTTCCTGCAGTACCGTAACGAAAAATATTAGGGGCCCCTGCAAAGTTAGAATTTCGGCCCCTAGCCTTATCTTACAAAATACACGTTCTTGGCGTCAGTCTGTCTTTGGTCCTCCCCGCGATGTGGGAGTTTTTGGGTGTAATTTACGCCCCTGTGTTCCTGTATACCACTGATTGTTAATGACGTTGGCGTGTCCATGATGTGCAGATTGATAAAAAAAGAAGCTTTAAATCGCACCGAAGATGTCGAAAACAGCTTCGGCAACCTCAACAGCTTTATCAGAGAATATAAAATCTTCTGGGTCCTCATATGTGGTGCAGACAGTTGAAGATTAGTGCAGTTTGGACAATGATTTGAGTAACTTCTTTGTTCTTCAGTTGAGATTTTCATTCCTTTTACGTGCTTTGTTCTAAGCCTAATTATTATCGATGCTATTGTACGGTTACTATTTAGAGCTGGGATGGAATATTTAAAATTATTGTTGATCAGTCTTCGGCTGGCAACAGCATTGGCGTTAATGAGGGTCGTGAGGTTAAATGATTGAGGGCAAGTTCTGAATTCTTTGACAAGTTCATCGGCTTTATCATTACCGATACCACTGGCGCGTGGGTGGAATACGTCATATTAAATGGAGTCTAGATCTTTTATTTGAATATAGTTCTAGATAAGTAAGTGAAGTGCCAGTAGTCATTTCATTCTCACTGACTTCCTTGGCCAGTCTATCACAGTGGCCAATTACCCTAATGTTAACATGTGATGGTATTCATTGGAGATGTGTGGACGTCGTGGGTCTGAGAGATCTACCTCAGTTTGTACAAAATAGAAACACTAGTTTTATCGTTTGCGGAAGACCAGCTACTAAGATGTTATAGTGCACTGAGGATGTCCGATAAAAAAATCCAGAGTTACCCAAAATCACAATTATAAGACATGATAGCATCACGCCCTAGACAACTATTATTAATTTGAATATAGAATAAAGAGTCCCTGAAAGAGCAAAACATAATAAAGGAATCTGTAAAATATTATTTTTCTAATATTTTAAAATATTCTAATTGGGAAAATCTTCATCTTTTTGAAGCCCAAAACTCAAAAAATTTTATACTATTACCAAAAGAATTTTTATTTAGCATCTATCTGGAATGAAAAAATTATTACGTAGATAGAGGTATTCTCTCTCTTCTTGAACACATTTCCTGAAGTTCGAACGAAAGTCGTCGTGTAGAAGAACTGATGCGAAATAAGTCTGTCTAGGACAGGAGTGGCGAACCTTTATGAATCAATTTGCCATTTTTTTTAAAGAAGTGTTTAATGAGCCTTCAAATAATTTTGATTCTTCTGTTTATTGTTAAAATAATAAAACTAAATACCAACATCATAAAACTTTTTTTACTACGAAAAAATACCTTTTATACTGTATATTTGTAAATATTTTAGTTATGCGTGTAGTTAAAAGCTTAAAGTAACATTAGTGCAACTTCTGTTGTTGCATATAGGATGACAATTAACTTATATATATTAGAATGTAAAATGCTTTTTATACCATAGTCAAAATGCACCTCACTCAAACTATTTGCCAAACGGTCCTGAGCAATTTATTATTTTTGCTCAGGTTCACTTTTTTGACAAGAGGATTTGTGGTTTGTTTCACAATGCTGTTTTACAGACGATGTTCTGTATACCACTATTCCTGAACATAGAACAATTCACCTCTTTGTCACCCCCCCTTTACTAATAATGCCATATTTCTAGATTCACCGAACAAGAACTTCTCTGTTGCACTACCTTGTAATTTTGTTCTTTTGCTGAACAAGCCATGTTATGTAACAGTTACAAATCATAAAAATAACACAAATAAACTTCAAAATACAGTTGTGTTAATAAAATTGACTATGATATGCTTAGAACTTAGCATCATAAGCAATTGTATTCCGCGACGTAACTAAGACATGATAACAACAAATTATAATGCTCCTCGTCGCCCCGTGATCGATCACTCGTGTTTCTTCGTAATACTTCACAGTGAACTTTGTTATTTTGAAATAAAATGCAAACCATTTTGATCGCTGGAGTACCTAAAATATTGTGTCACGTGCCATAAATGGCACGCGTGCCACTGGTTCGCCATCCCTGGTCTAGGTTCCCATTGGTGTGGTGTAGCAGTTTTAGGGGGAATGTAAAAGTAATAAATGTAACGTCACTAACATCACTCGAGTTGTTTCATAATGAGACGCTAGTTAACATTCTCTAACTACCACCTCTTTCCGAATTTGTACTGTTAGTTTGTGTTAAGTACAATTATAAATATATACATGGGAAAACTCAATAGAGCAACAGTTCACAGAAAGCCATGACCTACTCAGTTTTCATGACCTTGGACACTGTAGTACATGAGCAGACATGGCCAGTCTGAAATAAAACCCCAGTGTTTAGTTCTCAAGCAAGCTTGGTACTCTTTTATTGATCCACTGAAGGGATAAAGGACTGAGTCGACCTTGCCCGTCCATGGATTTGAACCCTGGACCTTTTTCGCGAAAGCGCAATATGCCACTAGGTTCCCTAAGCGCAACATCTGGAGTTGAATAAAATTGTGTTCTTTATTGGTTGAGCATTAATTAATGTCCCACCTTAAAGCAAGATGTGATTTATTGTCGAGGAACGTCAAAATTCTGTTCCGTGATGAAGTGATGAGGAAGACACATGAGCTGAGATACCCTTCTTTATACTTCCACGCGACTCCAATTGAGGACTTGAAGCATCGATAGATTTGGCATGCACCAATCCCTCTGCAAGACGTATCTTTTGAGACACCAGGATTTTAATTTACTTGTCGACAATGTAACAATGACAAACTCGTCTTTTGTAACCACAAACTGAAATGAAAAAAAAAAGCACATGACTTAAACTTTAAAAATAAATTACATTAATTAAATAATTTAAATTATTTTACAGATGTTTCAATATATACAGGGTGTCCCAAGATTATTTGGACAAACTTTAAAGAGAAGTAGGGGACATCGCAAGGATACAGATTTGCATAAGCAACCCATGGTCGGAAAAGTTTTTGTTCGGCTCTAGGTGTCGTTGTTCACAAGAGCATTGGAGAAAACAGGCCTGCATTACTACAGTCATTTCAACTGTCATCGCCTTCAAAAGAATATGTAGCAGTTTTACGAACACCTAGTTGGCGGATATGCACGTGATTTATGGATTGGCAGCGAGAAATGTACGAGTAACAATAACATTATCTCGCGAAAGGTATTCACAGAGAGATAGACAAGACCGTCGGATGTTTAGCAATTTGCATCACAATTTCTGTGATTATGGATCATTAAGAGGTAATAGGTTAGGGAGGGTGAACCTTTATGGATCAAAATGCCATTTTTTCTAAAGAAATGTCTAATGAGATATAGACATGAATTTAAATAATTTTGACGTGTGATTATTGGGAAAATAATAAAACGAAATGGTAACAACTCAAAACTATTTACTGTGAAAAACACATTTGCACTGTATAGTAGTAAATGTTTTAATAAAAAACGTTGTAATTCAAATGAAAGTAACATTACTGTGACTTCTGTTTCAGATTATGGGTGACAAATAACTTTTATTAGGATTGTAAGATGTTACTTTTAACAGAATGCATGCTGAATTGGAGTCATCTGCCAAACAGGTTCTCAGAAAGTCTTTAATGTTATTCAGCTCTGAAAATAATGACACACAAGCATAAGTAGATGAAAATATGATCAAAATCGCATAAGCCAGCTTCTTCAAATAGATAAATGTGTCTGGAATCAAATTCTCGCAACTGATCACTCGCGTTTGTTCGTAGTACTTCATAGTAAACTTAGTTATTTTGAACGGTGGAGTGCCCAAAATATTGTGTCGCGTGCCATCAGTGGCACATGTGTCATTGGTTCTCCATCCCTGTAATAGGTATAGTTAGGCTGGGCCCCGACTAACTCCAACTTCCAGCATTGTACAAAATGTGTTGAGTGAGTGAGTGAATATTACGTTGCACTGTTCAGCTACACGAGGGCTTTTGGCGACGGACCAAGTAATTTTGAACCATGGTCAAGTGACGTGGATGACACCTGAGCAGGCACCCCTTTCCTAACTACCACACCACACCAACGGGAGGACGTTTCAGCTCTCGACAGATTTAATGTGCATCGCTGACCTACACGGCGGGTCTTTAGTGGTACTGGGCTCGAACTCATGCCATGCTTGCCATGATCCGATACTTTGACCACTGGGCTACCACATCCCCTCAAAATGTGTTGGATACCATTCGAATGGAGCCGAGTACCGAGCCGTGGCTGCTGCCTTAGGAGGATTATGGAGTAGCCTTCATTGTGTTTTGCAACGTAAAGGCAATACATTATACTCATACCACATCTTCAAACAGTACCGCCACAAATTTGAAAACATTTGGTGGTCCTGACAACCTCTCTGAGTTACTTTCTTAATGCAATCTTTCTGCTACTCGTACATTTCCTTCTTTCAATCCGTAAATCAGCATATCTTCCAGCTCGATGTTCGTAAAACTTATCCATACTAGTGTGCGGACGATGACAGATGAATACTGGTGGTAATGCAGGTCTTTTTCATTCAATACTATTTTCAACAACCTCCACCTAGAGCCGAGCGAAGATGTTTCTGTTATGCAAATCTGAATCCTTAGGGTGCCTATCTCCCCTTATACTTGGTCTTGATAATCTAGGGACATCCTGTATTTAATAAATATATTAATTTTAACTTAATCATATTTCATAAATTATTTTACACATGTTTATTTAATATACGCAAGAAGGCTTAATACTTGATAAACTAAATTAATATTCATTTAGATTCAGTCAGTTATTCAGGAGCAGTCAAGGATTAAAATTAAAAGGAATAAAATGTCTCATATTTTCATATAATGTTGTAACATATTTCTTTGCTTTCACCACTCTAATTTTAAACTAGTAACTTACTGCATGAATTTTATTTCTTTCAATCTATTTATTCTAATGTATTAAGATGGTCAGACATCATGAAGTGTAGAATTTAATTAAATCACGAGACATAAATAATTAGTCTAGACTGTTAGCAGTCAATTTTTGTGATAGTATTTCCAAGGAGGATTATTATTTAGTAATGAAGGTTTTATCACAGGGATACATTATGAGAAATAAATTTAGAATTTTGTTAGAAAATGTTAAAATGTACAACTTAAAAAAAACGCAGACGAATAATTTAGATAGGAGTTCCATAAAATAATTATTAAATTGATTAAGCCAGACGATTTTTTAAATTTAATTTGTGTTGCAATATCCGGCAAAAATTTATTTCTTTCGAAAAAATTTGCTGACAATTATTTCTATTCGAAGGAAAACATATTTTGATCATGTTTATTATAGTTGCAGCATTTTATGCAGAAATATACCAATCTATACATGGTATATTAAATATTTTAAAATAAAATTTTGTTACTAAATTCCATGAGAACTTACCAACTCTTTTAAAGTGACTTGTCACGTTCGAATCCGTGATTTTGAAAAAGCTTTGAAATTGATAATTTTTTGACATTTAGTGTCAGTTGATTAAAAACAATAACTAAACAATAAAATTTAATAAACTTAAAATAAAAAACTTAAATAAAAAACAAAAGCTTAGGACAAATTAAATTATGATATAAAATGATTTTTATCTATACAATTGAATAACTAATAAAATTTTTAATTTCTCGCAATACATTCGCAAACTATTTTATGAAGTATTTTATTTAAGTTCTTTTTCATAAAAATTATTTTACACATTTTTCATTAAATAAAATTATATCCTTCCCAAATATTCATCATGATATTTCGTCCTCAGTTTTTCTTTGAAATCGCGAAATTTATCTCGAGATTTAATTTTCTTCTCAAAAGCAGCTTTATATATTCTTTTAAAAGAAAAAAGCATTTGATAAGTATTTTTAATACAATATATATATATATCAATTATTTTTTTATTGACTTTGAAATTAGTACACAAATTTTAAAACAAGTATGAAACCAAATTATTACTTTACGGTAATTTTTACAAATATTAGTTAAAATAACATCCCTCGTTGCAGTCCACCATATTTAATTTAATAATACAAATTTCTAGAAAGTAATAAACCCATAAGTTAAAAAAAAGATTAACTTTTTATTCTGTTTGATATAAGAAATGTTGTGAAATATTCTAATTTTTTTTTTAAGAAATCCATATGAAAACAAGAACTTAAAAGGAATTGCATATAAATAACTGAATTCATCCATTTCATAAACAAACTAAATAACCTTTAAACATACATTCAAGTACAAAAAAAAATCTCCTAATCCTTAAAATTAAGTTACATGGATTGTAAATAAGTAGTGCAGAAAAATAAATTATTCTTTTCAGTCAATTGGATTTCAGCGTACAATAGCATCACTAAATTAAAAAAAATAAGGTGAATTTTTTTAGATTAAAAGGGATTTTTATTTATTAAGAAGATTAGAGAAAAATGGCCTTCTGATTTTAAAAAAGCCGTGCATGTGGCGTTTATTATTTTTTTCTAATAAAGTATGAAATATTGAAAATAGGATTATATATTTTTTTAAAAAGCACTTTAGAATAAATAATGCTACAGAAACTGTTAAAAAGTAATTTGTCCATATTTTTTCCCATTAAAGTGCTAAACAGCTTCTCTGTTAAAAGATTAGGGATCTTTAAAATTAATTGTATTAGAATTATATATATATGATGTGTTTAGAACTGATAAGTTTTTGTGTTGAAAGAATATTTTATAACTACTTTTTCTTACATTTAATACACTATTATTCTCAGTTCAAGCCATTCTTATTATTAATAATTCAATTTCTTTATATTGTTTTTAACAGCAACGTGAATAATGATCGTGTTAATAAGTAATCTTTATAGAATATATATTAAAAGAATAGAATAGAATATATATTATATAGAATTTTTATAATGGTAAGAATAGAATAGAATAGAATAGAATAGAATATATATTATATAGAATTTTTATAACGGTAAGAATAGAATAGAATAGAATAGAATATATATTATATAGAATTTTTATAATGGTAAGAATAGAATAGAATAGAATAGAATATATATTATATAGAATTTTTATAATGGTAAGAATAGAATAGAATAGAATAGAATATACGTATATTATATAGAATTTTTATAATGGTAAGAATAGAATAGAATACATATTATATAGAATATATAATGGTAAGAATAGAATATATATTATATAGAATATATAATGGTAAGAATAGAATAGAATAGAATATATATTATATAGAATAAATTAGTAAGAATAGAATAGAATAGAATATATATTATATAGAATATATATTGTTAAGAAAGGTTTGATTTTGTTTTTTTTTGTGTTTCTCTACCGTAAGAGTAATGTGGCCGTAAATACTGTTTGTAAGGGAAGAAAGGATACTTTTTGGCAATGCTAGTGAACAGGAATACCTTGGCGACAGACTTGGCGACAAATTGTTCGCAAACAATTTAACGAATTATTTGTCCCGAATCTAGCGATTATTCCGAATCTCAAATTGTTAGAGTTAGTTTCTTTTAGGAATTTAAAAAAGATTTAGTATGATAGTTTCACGAGAAAACTCTAGCTTCTCCTGCAAGTTTTTTTTTCAGTTTGCTTAAGAACGATGCAGGAAGAGGCACTAAAGTTGAAGCTTGACAGCAATTTTCTGATTCTTTGGCCTAATGCAATATTGTGGCTATGGAGATTTGTAAGGCTGTGTAGCTTTGAATTAATGTTGTTATTGATTTGACTCGTGCGAATGTTTTCCGTTAAATAATTTTTTGAAAGGCAAAATCCCACAAATTTCAAAAATCGATTTTTTGGCCCAAAAGGGAGTTGTCCAAATTTAAAAAACTGAAAACAGTTGTTTTTAAGATTTTTTAATTTTTTCGAACTTTTTTTTTGGTTTCTTTAAAAACTTTTTCTCTAAATGAATTAATTCAAAAAATTTTTACACAATCAACCTTTTTGTGTGAAAAAGTCAATTAATCCCAAGAAAGATCACAAAATCATTTTTTGATTTGTTTGGTTTCAATTTTTAATTAATTAAAATTTGGTTCAAAGGCCAATTTTGAAAAAAAAGTATACATTTAATTTGAATGTTATCAATTTTTCTTTAAATCCAGGGCCCAAAAATTTCCCGTTTGCAGAGAAACAATATTTTGAAGAAGTGGGAAAACATGAAAAAAAATGACAAAATCATTTAATGTTTTTCCGGTTTTTCTAGAAAAATAATTTTTATATTAAAAAACAAAAAGGAAAGGGCAAATCCCACAAATTTTGTTTTTAATAATAAGGAATATAAAATAACTTAAAAAGACAAAAAAATTTTAAAACCGAGTTTTCAAAGAGTTTTTTCAGAAAAAAAAACTTCAAAAATTTTTTTTAATTTTTTTTAAAAAAATTCCAAACCCCCCTTTTATTTTCAGAATCACCCCCAAAATGAATCTGAAAAAAACCATTTTTTTTTTATTGTTCCCGTCCCAAAAATTTTTTTTGGGGGGAAAGGAAACCCCTTTTTTAAAAAAATTGCAAAAAAAAAAAACGTTTTTACCCAAAAAGAAATGTTATTTTCCCAAACCCTTTCCCCGGGAATTAAAAGAAGAAACAAATTTTTTTTTAAAAAAAAAATTCGTTTTTTGAAATTTTTTTAAAAAAAATTTGGTTTTTAAAAAATTTTGGTTTAAAAAAATCTTTTTAAATAAATCAAACAAAATTTTTTTGAAAATTTTATTTATTTTAAATTTCTGTCCAAATCGGATTGTGCGTGTTCATTTCCCCCCAAAAAAATTTTTCCAATAAGAACTCCTAAACCCCATTTTAGTCTATGAATTTTCCCCAAAAAATTTTTTGGAACGAAAAATATCTTGCTTATAAATCGATAATTTTGATTTTTCGAAATTTTTTTTAATAAATATATTGCATTTGTTGTTATCCAATAAGTTTAATTTGTTTTAATTTAGCTTTTGAACACTAGCATGTATCACAAAACTTTTACAAAGCCCCATTAGTTGGTAAATTTTATTCAACAGTCATAAATCAACACTATATTAAGCGAATAAACTGTTTAAAATCTAATGGAAATAATTCCTAACCAATATATTAAACTTTAGTTCTGAAAAGTAATTTTTATTAGTACTAATTCATTTATATAAACATTCATTATCCTTTACTGAACTTGACTCATTGTAAGAGTGCTTATAATGAGACCCACACAATCTGCATAACCAAAATTGCGTTATTAAATATCACCATTTAATTATTGACTATACAACTATTTAAACGGCAGTAAATCATTGTGCTTGAAGCTGTATGAATTGAGAATCCAGGCTCCTATATATTGGAAGAGGGAGTATTTGTAATGTATTGTACCATTTCTAGTTGGTTCAATATGACCCAATAATTATTTTGAGATTCTAAGAATAAAATTAATACAATATATATGTGGGGGGTGCGACTATATATCATTTAAACTTCTGTAGTCCATTTGATAAAGAGATATTTATGTTTATTTGCTTTATCGATGAGGTTTCGTCACTTGAAAGGATATTTAAATGGTTTTAAAAGGAAATGATTAATAAGCAAAATACTTAAGTTTTAAGTCCAAATGAGCCTTGGCTTGTTTAATATATTCATTTAATAGTGAAAAGATTTGTTGTCGCTTACTTTTGCTTCATTTCTAAAGCATTTTTATCATATCTTTAAAAGATGTTGAGGGAAAAGAAACATAATTATAGATTCAAAACTAATTATAGACTATTTTTATTTGAAAAATATCAAAGCGTTAAATTATTTAATAATAAAGGGGGACCGATCTTGGGATTTGTTTTATGTATGAAATTTTTTCGTTATAATCATCGGTTAATAGATGTGTAACGACATTTTTATTAATTTGAAAATCTCTATTTTTTTTTAAAAAAAAGTCTTATTTCATAAATGCATATATGTTTGAATTTTTTAAGTAATATATACTGAGTATATAGAAAAATTTCAAGTAGTGAAAGTAGAGAATTAAATTTCTAACTTTTCAGAGGGGCGTCATTAAGTTTTGCCACTACGAAATAACTGAATTATCGATTAAAATGTATTCTTAATTTATCCTTGTGTGCATAATGATTTTAATTACAACCATTACTGCTGATTTGTTTAAATTCATAAAATTGTAGATTGAAAAAACCAAAATAAGAAAGATATCCATGCATATTTCAATTTAATCTGTCGAAAGTTTTTTTAGAAAATTTTACTTTTGATTTAAAATTTCTACTACAGATCAAATATATTAGCTAACGTTCATAATTTTGAAAATCTTGTATTTTCTGGTTAAAGTAAATTTAAAATCTGGAATAGTTAAGGAGTTTGAATTTTATTTGGTAACATAACATTTTAAAATATGACATATTTCGTCTTTACCTTTAAATTTTTTTATATGTGAACCTTTTCTTAAGTTTTCTGTGCCGGTATATTTTATCACTTCGAATTCTTCGATTTTTAACCTTTTAGAGTTGATAAAATATAAAAACAAAGAAAAATATATATCATTCAATTTCGCTACACACACAATAAAATTTACATGATTCTCGCTAGACACCAACTTGGAGTAAATTGCATCACAAATGTTTTATGTAATAAGAAAATAAAATATATTTTGCGTACTGACATTTCAATATGACGCAACCATTTCGTGCATTGAAAAAGAATATAGTAAAAAACAAACATAGGATGACCTTTTTTTATTCTTCGTGATAAAGATAAACTGTTTCTGGAAGGGGGAGGGCACAAAAATGTCACATGTCTTCTCGTTTAAGCGAACATAACAATATCGCATTTCGCAGACAGAAGCAGAAACAAAATATCAGTTATTTCCATATGATAACAAGTGTTACATCGTAAATGAAGTAAAAAATGTTGTATGAAGAAAAACAGACAGTTTTACATGAGCATTTTCAATGAAAACTGTGTTTTGATTTAAAAAATATAATAACAGATTATTAAAAAATTGTAATATTCTTTTTTCAAAGCTCACATTTTTTAAATAAAAATTTTAAAAACTATTTAAATATTTGAATAAAAGAAAGATGTAAAATACCCTCATAAATTAAATTCAGCAATCAAAGGGAACAATTTGTAAATGAATAAAATGTCCTAAAGAGAAATTGAAAACCGAGTTGTAGCGCTGTAAGAAGAAAAATATTAGTAAAGGAAACATAGAGTATAAAAGTGAATGATAAGAACAAATACAAATGTTATACATTTTAACATTTTTGCGGAAAAATTAAACTGTGTTCGCTTCTTTACTCTATTTTCGCTCCAGATACGATCTACCACATAAAAGTATGAATAAATACCATTAAAACTTTTAAATTAGCTACATACTTACTGTGCATTTATATTGATAAATATTTTACATTTTATCAGTGAGTGAATATTAACGTCGCACTGTTAAGCTACACGAGGGAGGGCTTTTGGCGACGGACCTTGTAATTTTGAACCATGTCAAGCGACGAGGACGACACCTGAGCTGGCACCCCTTCTCATAACTACCACACCACACCAACTGGAGGAGGTTTGAACTCTAGACAGATTTAACGTGCATCGCTGCCCTCTACATGGCGGGTCTTTAGTGGTACTGGCTCGAACTCACACATGACATGGCTTGGCTACCGCTTGGCTACCGCTTGGCTACCGCACTTGGCTACCGCTTGAACCACTTGGCTACCGCAGTCCTTTTACATTTTACCAGATAAATTTCTAACGATAATTTTTAAATGAGTTCTTCAGACGCGTTTTGATGAAGAGTGGATCTAAATTAAGCGCCAGGTTCGGTTGCGTTACGCTCAATCGGTTTTGATCGGCTCCATTTGGCAATCGTGCTCGTGTTGGCAACGCTTGATTAATAAAAATTTCATGCAGACTTTTTCTCCCCTAAGGGGCTTACATTCTTTAGGTGGGTACGGGTGTCACCATCCCGAGGAACCCTAGTGATCTTTTTCCAAGGGGTTTACTATCGTTGGTAAACACGGGTGTCACGACCCCGGAGTACCTCAGTGATCCTTCTCTATTTTCGACCCTCCATCTTGTCACCCAATCTCTTCTTTTCCCGTCCAGGCCACAGACCTATGAATGTTTGGCGCAGTATAGCCAAAACTGGCTCTTGCGCCATAAAACACCAAACTCAACTCAACTCATGCAGACTTTTTCCCGTGAAGTTTCATTTTTTCTTCATTCAAATATTGCTGTCATATAGCCAACTTCCACACTCAAATCCAGCGAGTGAACGGGAGAAGATGAGTGCAAGCTAAATAATTGGTGGGGGAAAAAAAGATTATTCATATTTCTGACATCGAAGATAAAAAAAAAACGAAGCTTGGGATTTTTTTTTTGATTCTGTAGAAAGAGCAATTAAGTACAAAAATGTGCAAAATGAATTAAAATCCGAAGGTTTAATGAAGTTAATTGGTGAGAAAGTTGCCAATATTTTGTCTTTTATTGCCATGACAACTATGAAATTACGAGAAAATAAAAGCATTAACTAAGAAAAAATACGAATCCTGTTCTTTCGTTTGCTTAGAGAATTGTAAGAAAAGTAAACAGGCTCTCAGGACATAAATTTTCTTTGCTTTACATAGTATGCAGCGTTATGTACTCTATGTAAACGGTACTTACGTTTTTTTCGGCGCAGTATTGGCGACATTATAGGAACGGAAGAACATGGTTGCCAATTCAGCACGTAGGACTCATGGAAAATCGAGGTTTGTCAACTGAGCGAGTTACATTGAACGTTGCCGTTGTTTCGATAGATCGTAAGTATCATATAAAGATATATACTATATAAATATAACCCACAAAAGAAATTACATGTGCATATTTTTAAATAATTAGACTAATTGATATTTAATATATATATACTCATATATAAATATATAATAATTCATTATTGTTTAAGGTATCCGAACACGTTCGTTGTACTTTTTTAACAAAATAGCATAGCTAAACATTATAAATACTTTTATATAGGACTTCAATACCTATAAATAATAACATTTAACTAACAATATTTAAAATAAGTTGCTTAAATTTTAGAAAAATCACAATTATAAATGAAATTTTAGCAATATTTTTTAAAAACTTCAAAGCAGTTAGAGAAAAAAGTAATGAACTTATATTATAGTAAAAGTACCCAAAAAAATTAGATTCATTTATCTTGGAAATGCACTAAAATTTTAATGTTTTATTAAAATTTGAAAATTTTATAGCTGATTGAGTACACATAAGAAATATGACATTCTTTATGAGACCATTATTGAAATAATAAGCTATAACTCAAAATGTATTCATACAATAAGAAATATTTTGGAGCATTCTCTAGAAAATAACATAAATATTAGGTTCAAAAAGTTTTATAGAAATACATTTTGTAACATTTTGAGTTATCAGACTCGCCATGATAGATTTTAATTAATTTAAATGCCTACTTCTGGTAGATCAAAGACCCACTTCCGTTCTTTCTAACTTTATAAAATTGATTGAAACTTGACCTCTAAGTAGTGTAGAAACAAAATATAAAGTATGTTTTGTAAATCCAAAAGATAGCTCTATTCAATAAAGTAAAAAACAAAGTATCTGTCTTGGCCAAATTTGGTCATTTTCAACGTGTTCGGATATCTTAAACTTTACCCTTTACCGAAAATGGATGAAATAAACAAATCCACCGATGAATGAGCACTAAAAAGAGAAACTGAACACCTGCATGCGAAAATGGGAAAGAAAACGTAGTTCATCTTAACAATGGATTATCTAACCTATTTTTCCGATCTTGCCTCATAAGATGCTTCTCAAACTTAAAACTATTTTGGAATCGCACTATAACAAACGATGGTAAAGAACAAAGTTGGCGAATTCAAAACCGGTGGTACAATGTTCTTCGACGCAATCTGTCGAGTTCTGCAATATCGGCATTCGACAGGACAAGAAAATTTGGGAGAAATATGCCTTTGCAAAGTTGCTATGCAGGAAAATCTTTATAAAGTAGTAAATAAAAATTAATTGTGTTTCTCTATTATATAGTTTTGACAATTAGTAAGACCTAAAGGTACCCTCCTTGTATGTCTAAGTGTTCCATATGTAGGGATTGGATAAAATATTTCATTTCTGTGGTATAAGGCATCATTAAAATCTCAGTATGTTGCTTCATTGTACAGATATGAAATTTACGAATATAGGCTCCAATTTTATGTCTGAGGCTAAACAAATAGGAAATTATTAGGATGAGAGTATAGTGCATTTTTTCAATTGACATTTTCTTAAGCATCCAACTTTTGTGCCGTTACAGAAGTCCGTTCACACTATATGAAAACGAATTTGACAGTTTGTGGCCATTTGCTTCTATCCGACAGCCATGATTCATGACAATTGTTCTAGCTCGAATTTTCCTTGAAAGTAAGCCTTTTTTTAGTACTGAAATGCCAATTTTACTCCATTCCTTTTGAACTGTTTTCCAAAGTTCCTTACAGTGCTTTTGGATGCCTTTATTCTAAAACTTGTTTTAATAAACCGGAAGTACAAAAATCAATTGAAGAAGCTTTTATAGGTATTTCATCAAATGAGATACACTTGATTTCTGTTTCTGATTCTTTCTTTGCTAAATAAACGGCAGTTGACTTAGATGTGTGACTAAAGGTTTTGTCCATATGAAGCTCAAATTTATCATTGTCCTTTCCTTATATGGCAGGTATTTCTTCTCCAAAGATTGGTTTTAAAATATTCTGCACATACGAGGGTTGGGGCATAAGTCATGGCAACTATTTTTTTCTTGTAAATATGTGAACAGATCACAAACGTATATGTGTCGTATGAAATTTCTGCAGCCATTATGTGTATGCAGAACAACAGATGGCTCTGTGATACCTAGTAGTAGCACAGCGAGGGCTGTGAAATCAGTCAGTTGGTGAGTCTCATGCGAGATGGAAATAACCTGTTTTTTTTAGCAGCCCGTTAACATCAAAATAGCCATTCTCCGAGGGAGAAATGCGGTGGAATGTCACAGTGAATTTGATCTGACCCTGTGACTTTGATCTCATTCCCAAGATTAAGGAACCAATACAACCAAGATTAAGGTTTGCAACGCGAGAGGACATTGCTAATGCTATGCGCCACAGGTGACCCGATCCACACATGGTGCGGCAAATGCCGAGGCTGGTGGTATTCAGTGCTTCCCACATCGTTGGCAGCGTGTGGTGATAGTAGCAGGAGACTACATTAAGGGTCTTTAGGCCCAGGTTTGTCATGTCAACTTTATGTGTACTGTGTTGTCATTCTTTTGTGTGCACCGTGAAGGCCATATTGCCCTGTATATACTACCGTAATAAATTAGTGTATTACGATATCTCAGTGCTATTTTTTTTATTGTCCACACACGTAATTAACACCTTGTTCTTACGTCTGTATATGCCCCATTTTCCAACCGGACTGGTATTTTCACGAAAAAAAAATAGTTTTCATGACTTTTGCCTCCAACTCTCGTAGTAGAGTGAATTAATTTTGGCTTTACTTGAGACTTTTTTGATTTTTAATCTGTCTTTGTAACACTATACTGAAACTATCATAAATCCCTTTGGGAACTTTTATGTACACTTATGAAGCCATTTCGTATGGTTATTCCGATCAGTTGAGCAATAAAAAGTTAATCTTCTTTCCTTACAGTCACATAAATATACCGACGACATCGAGAGTTACCACAAATTTCCATTTTCAGCAGCTAGGTGTTTTTCATAATTTTCTACAATTTGTTTTTTTCAGCAATTATATTTTGGCAAAAGCAGATGAGATTTAGGTTTAAACATATGTTTTAACTTTAAACCTTATGAATGATTTTACATAAAATGCCTAACAATATTCCTAGTTTCGATGCAATAAACCTTTGAGTCGGTGGATTTCCTTTTCGGATCAGAGACTTCACT
The DNA here is from genome assembly GCA_019973955.1 of Trichonephila inaurata madagascariensis. Lineage (NCBI taxonomy): Eukaryota > Metazoa > Arthropoda > Arachnida > Araneae > Nephilidae > Trichonephila > Trichonephila inaurata. The sequence goes on from BMAV01021492.1 coordinate 54,151, forward strand.
TTCTAGTTAGTTGCGTGGATTTAAACAATTTTAGTATGAAATTCTGTGGTTCTGTTTTCGTTCTTACTTCCACTTAGACTTTTTTTTCCTTTCAAAAACTACCTTTTCTTGAAATACAATAACCGAATTTTTTACCGCAGTAACCGCTTTATGATTTGTTGATACGAATATTTCTCTACGGAAAGCGTAATTACGTAACCTTAGAGCCATCTATCAATTTCAGGAACCGTTTTCAAAATAAATCTTTTATTTTACAATTCAATCGAAATAAAACATTAGCAGACGCTTATTCTTAATGTGACAAAGTTTCAAATCAAAACGCAAAAGAAAATAAATTACAAAGTATTTTCCGTAAAGTGCACACGACCTTCTGTGTAAGACACAGGTACTCAACCTTTTTTCTGCTGGGCCGCATACACATGTCAGCTATTTCCCCCGGGCCGCAACATGAGGTTAAATGGGCGAGGGGGAGAGAAACGCTTTTAGACCAAAATAACTGGTAATTTAAAATGTAGAAAATTGATCAAAATATTATTACTCCTGTTTTGCTTTTTTTAATTATAATTTTTTTATTATTATTTTCGTCACTAACACTAACTTAGAAGCGTATAAGAAACACTCCTTCACAATTTCTCTATCAGTAAAGGATTTCATATGATTACCAATAATATAACAAACTTCACAGGATGTCTTTGTTGCCGAAGTGATATTACCACTGACAAACCACTTAGTTACTGCTGCAAAAACTTTTCAAGAAAACCTATTTATCATCTCTGGAAACAGATCTTCGAAGAGAAGTGTCAATGAATGATTGCTGTTTATTGTTATTTTTTAAATACAGCACTTTCATGGCAAATCAAACAATGACTGATCCATGGTTTTTTCTTCTACAAAATAGTCAACCTCCCAATCGTCTTGAAACGATATATTATCTTATCTATTCCTACCCGTACGACACCGACAACAAAAAGCAAAATTGATATATTTGATTTCTTGACAAAGAATTTCCCACCAAATTTTTAATACAATGTTATTAAATAAGGGAATTTCTCAAAGCAAAGGACCATGACCGGGCCACTGAAAAGGCTCGGTGGGCCGCAGGTTGAGTATCGCTGGTATAAGACGAAGTAGACTAGTCGAATTTTGCCACGGGCTCCTTGTCAACGTTGCATGAAAAGAGTCGTGTAGGTTGGAATCCTGATTCCACTAAAGATTCGTGACATAGCAAGTTCGATGTACGTTAAATCTATCGATGCTCGTACGTCATCATTGTGACTTGATGGCGGTTCAAAATGACAAGAAAAATAAACAATCCATCTCTATAAAGTCGCTCATTTGTATATTAGATAATGATATTGTTATGTTGATCGGGGCTCGCGCGAGGATTTTATGCAAATCAGTTACAAAGTACAAGACAATTCTTTAAGAGCGATGAGAATTTATTATCGGAAATTTGTGACGGTCTCACGCGTTTTTTCATTAACATGTTCTTTTGGGTTCTTTGGGTCCAGAATAAATGGCAATTCTTTTCCAACCAAACCGTGAAGTAAAACGTGGATAAAAGATGCAAATTAGGAAGCTTTTAAAAAACAGAAGTTTAGAGTAAGCGATGTGGCATTTGAGGAGTGTTATGATAGTCCGTGTTGTAAATGTGAAGAGTATTTCGAGAAGTGAAGTGACAGTCAAGAGAGGTTACCCGTGACAGAAAGCCTTTAGCCAAGGTAAATACTATTCTATGCTAGTGAACCGCAACTTCAGCTAAGATCAGATAGATTGCTGTTTTGTTGGACATTAACGTAAGAGTTACCATTTTAATATTCGTATCTGTGTTTACATTGAAATTGAGCTTAGACGAATTAGTTATTGATAGTGGTTCGAGTTACGTTATTTCGGTATAATATATTGTGTGTTTAGCCACCGTAGATTCTCTCACATATCATATTATTACCTAATCTGTTATAAGTTTAAGTCAGAGTTTCTCAAACTGTGGGGCGCGCCCCCCTTGGGGGGCGTGATAGCTCTACAAGGAGGGCGCAAGCATATTGAAAAGTCGAAAACAAAAGATTATTTTTAAAAAAAATTACTTACTGAAAGTAAACAAACAAAAAATACATTCTGACATAATACAAAAATAGAATACACATTTACACTGATATAATACACTTATAAAAAAAATCAGTACTGTATAATGTATTTCATAATATATTTAACAATACTAAGTTAAAAAAGAGTAAATAATTACCACCATGGTTGTGTCACTATATACAAAAAGTAATACTTATCTTGATAATTTGTGCGGTTTATAATGAATCCCTTAACTGCCGATTAAAAGCTATTCTATTCGCTCCCCAATGCCAGGGTTTTCCATGTAGGCTTGCTTATATGATGTATTGAGAAGGGGGAGGAATAAAAATAAACAAATCCTCTGAAATGTAAGTACATCCTTCGCAAATACTGTCCTTTTATTGTATTCCAAAGCCTGCGGAATATTAGAAGTGCACAGAAACGATCGTACTTTTGACAGACGTATATATACGTCCGGGGAAAAGAACGTCTTAGCTGAGTGAGATGTTTATATGCCCTGGTGGAACTTAAGAGTTTTAAATCCTATTGTAGATTTAGCATCAAAGTATCGTATTATTGAATTCAATAAATTATTATTGTATTGAGGGAGGCGCGATGAAAATTACGTTTGAATATTTAGTCGCAAGTATTAAAAGTTTGATAACCACTGGTTTAAGTTAAGATCTTAATAAAGTCATATTAAGATTATGGCAGCTTCTGGTTCTTCATTTATTCCTACACCTCTAGATCACGCTGATAATCTAGGAGAACGGCACCCAAAGGGGCGCCCTTACAAATTTAATCCTTTAAATACATGACTCAACAGCAATATTCATGCAATAAATCTCAGAAGGTTTTCACACCTTCAACAGCACTCAAACATAATTATCAGTGTTTAAAATACACGTATATAAAATATTATTCACAAGCAGATATGAATTAATCGATAACCACGGTCAAGGCAAGTTAACTAATCGCTGGTTGAAACTAGACTGACTCCTTGAGGCGAGAATCGCTCTATTTATAAACCAGGCGGAAACTTCACGAAAGATCCGCTTGCGTCACTGAGCGTGAAATTAGTGAATTTCTCCACAAATTCCTAGAAGAATCCAGAGAGTCCTGAACTCGCGAAAAGGGTCATCAATGTCGCCAACTTGGCTCTACCGCCAAGATTTCGCCAAGTTCCCATTGAATCACCATCATAACGTAAGGGACGGCGTTGCTTGTGAATATTACAATTTTAACATAAAATAAATATAACGGAGTAATATAAATGCTTTAAACATCCAAATACAAATTATTTGCATTATTTACACTGTTTTACACAAAATCGGTAACGATATATATGAATTTCTTTCCTAGGAGAAAATGAAGACTATCGTACGAGTTATTCTCATTATATAGAATGGACAATTTTGAAGTGAGACATTTTGTTGGTGTCGAGAATGTTCTTCGATTATATCAAGATGGTATTAAAAGGTGTTTAAAAACCCTTACACCAATAACTACAACTTTGAAGATTGTTTTTGGAGCAAATGCTGTAAAAATAGGATTCGCCAAACGGTAAGATCATACATTTCAAAAATTGAATCTTAAAAAATTAAGATTTAAGGAGACATGGTACGATTTACGCAATTTTTTTTTAATTTAAGGATTTTTAAAATTTTTGGTTGTTTCCTATGTGTGTATATTATGTAAAACAGATTTTGTGCTCAAAATTTCATAAAAGTTAGCCATTTAATTTTTTAAGGAAAAAATTTAAAATTTGTGAAGGGATTTTAAAATGCTACTACTACAAAAATTTGCGTACACGCATGAAATTTGATTTACAAGTATGTCGAACTATGCATAACACAAGTTGGTATGGGTTTTGCAATACCATGACTAGTATTCGTACAATACTTCTTTTTATGAATGCTTATTGAAAATTCCTTTAAAAATGTATAAATCCTGAGTTCAATTACTTTTTAAAAAAAGTATTGCTTTGATTCAAAAATGCATACCAACTTTTGTTGCATGTACTATCAGCAACAGATAAAAAAATTCAAAGCATTAGCACAATAGAAAAAAAAAGCCTTAGCATTTTAAATGAAGACAAACTAGTTATTTTATCTTTCTGAGATAAGTAAGCTTACAGTTTTGATTTGCCATAGGGATGTGAATAAAAACGAACGTAAAAGATATCATAAATCAGCGTTTTCTTTTTTTAAATTTTGAGTTTTCAAATTTTGTGAGGTTATAGAAAAGTATATAAAGAATAATTTAAGATAATAAAATTAGATTTGATTTTTTGACCGATTTTGTCATTTGAATCGTACTGTGTCCCCTTAAAACCTTTGAAAAATTTACCAGTTTTTAGCTGTAAAACGTAATATCACTGGGCATGCTGTACTTGACGAAACATGTTCATTATTAGTTTTTCTATTCCGACCAATATAAACCTAGTTAAATATTTTCGAAACATCCCGTACACATGCAAAAAAAAATATAAACAGTGCGTCGGAGTAAAATTGTTATCAAATATATTCCTTGGAATTTATTTGGTGTATAATTTTTTTCTTGGTGATTGTGAAATAAGATGATGAATTATATGTTTAGGTTTCTGGAATAGATAATGATAAAGAAAAAAAATTCTATTATCGTCTTTTTTTAATTTTATAGAAGTCCGTACGGCTCTGAGATTTCATATATACAATTCTCTATTACTATAGTACTATGATACTCATAGAATTTGATTCAAACCAATTCAAAGGAAAAATTGACATTATTTATTTTCCTATAAGTTAAAGGGGGTTTTGTTCCAGTTACATAAAACGAATTCGTATGGAAAAAAGGTAAAAATACTGGGGAATGTAATTCGTACGGAAAAGCTGTGGAAAAATGATGACCATGCTCATATAACACGCTAAAAGATATTTGTATAACACGATAAAAGAATGAGACGTTGAGATTTTATTACGTTTTAACTCCAGTAATATCACTTTTATTTGATGACACTAAAGTCATTGTGGTTCTCAAATTTCTGGAAAATAATTTTTAGAGGAAATCGTCTTAGTTTGTTTCTAGTTGTGATGCACATTAAACGTGTCTAAAAAGCTTTTATATATACATATATATATATATATATATAATATATATATATATATATATATATATATATATATATATATATATATATATATATATATATATAGTGATTTTTATTTGTAATATTTAAATTTCTCCTATAATTATTCCTTTCTTTCCCTTTGGCTCAGTGGTTTAGGCAAATTACAGGTGTAAGGTTGGCTAGCCCTGAAACTTGCAATATTGGTTCCTAAGGCCAGGAGTTTGTTATTGTACTACCGTAGCTAATATTTACTATCTTGACTAGTTATATTTCGGTTTCATAGCTATATATAAACTTAATTGTATTTAAGTTTGAAAGGGAAAGTTTTAGAAAAATAAATCGTTATGCGAAATTAAGCCCTATTTCTTCTGGGGAAGTACATAACTGCTGTATATCCTTGGGGTACATATATACTGCCAGTTAAACTGTTTTTGTCAAATATTTGTATAATATAAACGACTTATACAACACGGAACGTGTCTACTGTGTTGTAAGAGGAATCTATAGTTCATTCAAAAGCAACGTTAAAAAACGTTTGATAGAATTACCATACAGAATTTACTTTTTTAAAGAGACATCCGAAAGAAGTCTTAAGCATTTATTACATTTTAAACGAAGTTACTTGAAAACACAGTTTAATTTTAATGATTTTCTCACATCTCACTCTATTACTATTTAATTTGGAAAAACAAATTGTTTTTACAATTATAATTAATAATATATGTGATGCTGTTACTTTACAAAAAAATTCATTTAAACGTTTTAAACTATTTTTGATATATTTAATAAGTTTAAATAATGAATATCAATTGAAAAGACCATATAAATGTAATGTATTTCTACTTAATAAAATATTTTGATGTATAACACATTAAATTTCGTTTCAAAGTATCTTTTTGTCATCCATACGAAAACTTTTAATCGAGGTTGGGTCTAACTGTTGTCTGTAGAATAATATCACGTAGTTTTTAATAATGGTACTAGCTAAAGAAACTCATTTTATTCTTTATTTTCTACAATAAAAAGTAATGGTTTAAAGTATAACAAATGATATTATTACAATAGCTAAAATAGACTAAAATAGTTGGGACGAATTATTGTGAATGTCGATGTTTGTGTGAGAGAGCTTATTGCATTTATTTTAACAATGCTTATCTCTTTTCTTAATTTTAAGCTATTTGTTATCGTCTAAAATACTAAGTATATCGGATATTAAATTTGAGAAAAACAAGTAAAGGACATGATTGTAATATTTCGGTAAATGTGTGCGGGTTGAAACAATCGAAGAATTATAGAAACTTCATTGAGATTTTTGACAGCCTTTTTTTGCGATTTTGGCATCAGTATTCAAGAATCACTAGCTAGAATGATTAATGACCAAGTTGAAAAATCCTCAAGATAGAAATAACCCCGATGTCAGATAAATATTGCTTGAGCATAATAAAATCTAAATAATATAGAAATAAATAATGACATCAGTTCATAATTTATGTAATTTCGAGAAATTTCGAATAAGACGTAGTAGAATATAATGAAAGCAAATCTACTGTAGAATAAGTTATTGAAAATACCTGATTTATGAAAGGAATTCTGTTATAGACGCATTAAATCTTATTCAAGAACCAGGAACAAGAGATAATTAATTTTTATATTGTATCATCACCCCAGTCAGAACAAGGATACATAGTATTTTATTTTTGTTCTTCCGGTTGGTATAATATAATATAATTGTTTAAGCAATCGGCCAAATAGTGCTGCGAGGGAGTTATTCTAACACACGGTGAGTTTTCCGTCACTGATATTTATATCTCCATATAAATAAAATAATGTTGTATTTTACATCCCACAAAAGGGTTTGGGGGTACTATGCTAAGCATCCTAGAATAAATTTACTATTCAACAGTTACGTCAAAGTTCTAGGTTAGTTCACACCTTTGGCGATAGAGAAAAAAATGGAGTCAAATTGCCCTGCTAGTAGCCTTTGTCTTGCTTCTTAGTGCAAGACGTAAATCTTCAATCAATTTTTCGAAATTATCTACATTTTTTTTTTGATAATAAAATGTTTTTGGAATATGGTTTTATGAATGTAGATTACTTGACTTAGGAAGATTGTTTAAAGAAAACGCGGACAGTAACATCTTCGAGTCTTCTGTAAAAAAAGTACTTCTAAGCAACTTTAAAAAATATTTAATTTTTTTATTTCAAAATATTTAGAAGAAAAATACTCTAGCATCCATTCGAAATTTTTTTAAATCGAATTCACTAAAACATAGTGCTACAAGGCTTTTCAGGTACAATAACTCGACACCGAATGAATGATGAAGGCATTGGTTGGTACGGTAACCATTCTTACAGAGAGAAAGAGATCGATACGCACTTTCTGGGAAATAGTTGAAGCCACATTGTTGGTTAATGACTTAGCAGGAGAAACGTATTCACTTCATCATTGCCCTAAGTGATTCAAGGGAACAATAATGATAGCAAGTGTAATGGAACGGAAAGTTAAATTTAATGTCAAAACTGCGTAATTGGAGTGCGTTAATTGTTGTTTGCGATTAAAGGAGGATTTGCGCAATTCTAAACAAATGCATTTTTATTGCAATGGGTATCACTTTGTTCGAATTCTTCGAATAATTTAACGAAAGTAAGCTTTGGGAAAATTTCCTCCGAGCAAGTTACGGACAGAAATTTTATAGAACTGATTTTGCTAATTATTTATATTAATAAAATGATCTATTTTAGGGAGAGTGTAGATAGAGTTTTATTGAATAACATTTGAAAATACTTTGAGATAAATAATCTAATTTTTCGAATGGCAGACATTGAATCAATTTATATGATTCATTGTACGCCACGAGTTAAACTGAGGTATAGGTGATCTGATGAACGTTAAACCTAAATTATTTTTAAACCTGTAATCTTAGTCTTATGTTTAAGAGTTTGGTATTAAATTTCTATAATATGCTACTTTATTCTGAATTGTCTTACTATTTTCTTACTTACAGTTTAGCATAAAATTAGAATTATTGTAATTTAGTATATATATATATATATATATATATATATATATATATAATGTACAGTGTGTCCTCGAATGCCGTGTATAAACTTAGAAGGAGGTAGAGAACATAGTGAGAAGCTGTAACATACCTAAGGAAAGCGATTGGTGGCACTTTACATAAGCTCGCAAGGGCGGAACATGGGGTTTCTTCATTTCAGACAAGGACAACGTGCGATGAACATGAATCCTTATATGAATACTGAGTTAGCGGATATCCACCTTATTTAAACATCTGACCGGAACATCCGTCTCTCAGACGGGGATGATTTGCTTTGATGCCTGTAGATGACGCTGTGGTGTGATTTTTGGGGTGGGCTGCCTTGACATCATCCGTTGGACTCTACCCAATGGAAGGATAAGGTGGTGGTACTTGGTGATTTTTTTTCAACTCATGATACGTGCGATTTTTCATATCTATCGCCGTCTATTGGTATCTATATTGCTATAGTTTTTTCGTTTTCCATATAGATTTTTCTAGTCACAGTTCTTGTGAAAAAAATATATTAATATAGTGTGCCTCATAAAGACTTAAACACTGAAAATTCAACTCAATTTCATAAACGAAAAGGATATTTCAAACAGTCCTTAAGGTAATAAAATTCAAAAAAAATATGCGTACCCGTCTGTCAGACGGATGTTTCCAAGAGTGGCAAAAAATTGTTGTTCCGGCCAGAGGGTTAAGACCTAGCCAACGGAAATGGACGTGTTGCTGTTCAGCTGTATTGGGAAAGATATCCAACTAGACTTCATCAAACGTTCTCTCATCAAACTTTCAAATCACCATCATCAAAGGTTCTCTCGGGTACATCAGAACCTGGTGGAACATGGATCTTTCAGAGCCATGATTCACGACACGCGCATCGATTCTAAAATGGACCTGGTGGCATGAATATCCATCGCTGTTTCTACGATCCGTGAAACACCCGGTATTTTTGAACATTTTCGTTAATCCATGTCGCGTCAGTGTCTCGCGTGCATACATGCCATTGGCAGCAAATTTAAACACCTCCTGGGATGCTTTAATGTCATGCTTTTAATTTATTATTCAATTCCTACTATTAGCTCACACTCTCTATATATTTATTTATTTATCTTGGTGGAATTTTCAATCGTTAATAAAATACATTTTAAAGTGCTCAATTAAGCTGACATTTTATATACATTATTATTTTGGATGACACTACAGTAATTTAATTATAATTAATAAAAATTAATTGATTAAAACTAATTATTTAAAGAATTACAAATACAGCCACGTTGGCACCCTTTTTGGCGACTTAGTGACCCTTTTGGCGACTTGTGTCAAAACTTGAAAAAGTTTTTTTCTCACGTTTTGAAAGCATTCAGTTGAATTGAAATTTTTTAGACACGATTATTTTGGATGACAATACGATACTTTAATGATAATTAATAAAAATCAATTACCACTTAATGTTGGGATTCTGTCCTATGTATATACATATTTATATTAATTGTAACTATTTAATAAAAAGAAGCTAAAATAAAAATTTTCTTTGTTGATCAAAGAAGGAATTGACTTAATTTTTTTTATATTACTTGTTGCTTTTTATTTTGTAAGAAAGCGTTTTACACTACATTCTGATTTGTGGCCTTACGGTATTTGTGTCTTTATCTCGTTAGGATTACGTTTCCTCCCATGTTTTCCTATTTAATTATGGCTCATCATGATGTTCTGTACCTTCCCTTCACATTTGTATACGGCATATCCTGTACATATATAATATATTCGCAATTAATATGACGCGTCATGTAATTGATTTAATTACTGAAACCATGTTTTTTTTATTGTTTTATTTCATGTGTTACAATAAATGTTCAACATTCATGTGCATAAATATAACTATTTGTGAGATACACATGGAACATAGCAGATCTGTAACCTACAATGAACTTATTTATCCATTGCGTTGATATACCGTTGGGAATTTGTCCTGCTAAAGTTCGCCCTATGACTAACCATAACGCATGCTATTAAAAATAAGAACTCGAATTCAATGTTTGGTATTAATGAAATGTTCTGATGTCTAACAGTTTTGTGTTAAAAATTATATTTGACCTTACGGCAATAACTAAGTAGTTTTAGGTGGTACGAAAATTATATTGTTACCATCTTTAGTACCCTAGAGCCAACAAAGAATGTTAAAAGATACAACCGGATAGAAAATAAGCCACTCATTCCTTCAACCAAATGTTATCCACCAGTATAACCATGGAGTGTATGGAGTAGATTTACATGACATCGTCATTGCAAATTATAGAACAAAAATTAGAGTCAATAAATGATAATGGCCATTATTCTAAAATGGATTGCAAATTATAGAACAGAAATTAGAGTCAATAAATGATAATGGCCATTTTTCTAAAATGGCATTCATAGTACTATTGTTAGTGATTAAAAATATACCTATTGGTCCATCTTTTGTCAATTCTAGCATGCTGATTTTATACTGTTCCAATTTATTAGAATTTAATTATACATTCAGTCTTCTAATTTCTTCAAACAGACAATTGTCATTGATTTTAATATCAGATATTTCTTTCGATCAAAACTCAACACAATTTTCCATATCTTCCCAATTTACTTGCGATGAAGTCAAAGAACACCATTGAAGACTGTTAATTCCTGCGATATTTGTTTCAGACCATTCTTCGACATATTGGAAACATGTTTGGTTCATCTTTGAATAGAGATTAACAGATCAGTTTTTTAAAATATTGAAAAGGAGGTTAATTAGGAGGACACTTTGTGACGTCTCTCGCGTCCTTCTTCTAACATATCTCCTAAGTTCTTTGACGGCCACGATTAATGGCAAAACTTTTCCAACCCAATACCAAGAAGAGAAACGAATCGAATATGCAAAAGAGATATACTTTAAAAAGGATAGAAAGTTTGATGAGATAGAACGGCAAGCCTAGAGAAAACTTAGTGTGGAATCGTTGGGAACAAGTGTTAGACGTCCTACAGTTCAGGAAGAAGGATACGCTCATCTCAATAGAATATAATAAGGATTAAGAAAGCCTGAGTCTTCTCACCTACAATTATAACATAATAGGAATTATTTCTACCTAGGAAGGAAGATGACTCTACAAAAGGTAATTTTTTTGTATGGAAGTTAGATTAGACAGTTGAATTATTATAATTAAGATAAATGATCTAGTTGCGCGATCTGACTTGAATATAAGGTTTAATTGGGTGTTAACTCTCATTTTTAAGAAAGTTGTTAATTAGAATTAAGTAATTTGTTATTTTTAAAAAAGTTGTGTGAATTACATAATGTCTCATCATTTAGATAATCCCACACCTCTAGCTTACGCGAATCACCCAAGACACAGTCATCACAGGATGGCTATGTCGCAACTTTTCAAGGAAGGACAAATTTTATAAAAGGAGGACGGTTGGTCACCTTACTATTGGCAACAAACTTGCTATCAGGCAAATTGAATTAAGATTCCAAATTTTATTTATTGAAAACTGAAGAAAACCTTTAACTGGAGGTACATCGACCATATTACAATCCGCAATGAAAAAAATACAGGAAGGAAATGTAAGGTTTACATTGTGTGGTACCAATATACTAATAGTTCATAATATTTATGTTATCTCAATTATCCTAAAGTGAAATTGGGGCACACAAGGCAATTATTATCATTTGCATTCTTACACAAAGCGAAAATTACCCATATTTTTGGGAAGAAATAGGTAAATCCGATGGCTTCAAATAGTCTTTCAGAATCATGGACACAGAAATCGGTCTAATAATATTTAATCATTAAAAAAAGATAGTGTAAATAAGTATAAAATTTAAGATTTGTTTTTAAAAATTTTGTTTAATACAAATATCTGTTTTTTTTAAAAAAAAAAATAAAAAAACCCTTTACAATTTTAACTTTTACGAAAAACTTTGCAAAAAATTAAAAATTTTTAACTTTCTGATTTTATTAAATTTCGTTCCCCTTTTCTAATTATAAATTTAGTTGATTTAACGTTGATTTATTTAATCATTGGCATATTCTTTCCGAAAGATGTTATGTTTAATTAAATATAGAATCATTTGTTTTCTTTTAATGTTCACTAAATATTTATTACAGATTTATGCTTCACTGATGTCTGTAATACTTTTCAGTTTATTTATTCTTTCATCGTCGATGAATAGAACCTAAAATCAAAAGAAAAAAACCCAAATCAAAAAATTAATTTAACTATTAATATCATGTTTTAAAATTAAATCGAATATTGAGAATTATATTTTTAACGTAATGTTTATTTTTGTTAGAATTCATGCTTCTCTCTCTCTTCTTTCCCTGGAGCAAAATTTTTTGTTTGCCTCTAGTATAACATAAATATAATCTGTTGATAATAAAGTAAAAAAAACTGAAAACAAATTGATTATTTCTAAATTTTAAGGACTTATTTTTGTGAACGGTTTATTTACAATCATATGTGTGAGCTTATAATAATAGTATCATATTTCACTAAATGAAAAAAGTATATCAGGTTTTGAGTTTCATTTTAAATAAATACTGTTTTAAACAATATTACAGTTAATAAGACATTTGTTAAGAATTCCCTAACAAATTCTCATTGTATCCACCAGAGGGCGTTTGAACGCTTATGTAAATAGAAACTTTGTTTTTGTTTATAAACACTCTTTATTTCTGAATGATTGTTCTCCCAGCCTGAAGGTGCCAGCTTAATAATACTGGGTGAAATAAATGTTAAGTTTGTTGTAAAGAAATGCTCTCCCTTATTGATGTCTTGCATTTAATGTCTGTCCATGACATTATAAAAATTTCTAATTAAATGTGTTATATGTCCGTCAGTAATGTGGAAACCTTGTTAAACCGACTGTTGCTTAAACCAGACAATCATTTTAAATTCATTATAGGTGCAAAATCGTTATACTCTAGCTCAAGGGTGAACAGACTTTTCCAGGGTGCGGGCTACTTCTTAGTTTTTCCATCTGTTGCGGTCCACCCAATATCAGTGGCGCACACAAGGTGTGTGTGAGGGGAGAGGTCCACTGGTCCGGACCCTCCCCATAACCCTTAATTATTTTCCCGATTGAATTATAATCCCATTGTATATAGTAGGTAAAACTCAATTAAGTATTCGTTATTAATATATTTTTATTATTTAATACTGATTATTTATTTAGTCCTTTATTTTTTACTGTTTATGCTTCCGACAATCTACAAAGTTAATATATATATATATATATATATATATATATATATATATATATATATATATATATATATATATATTAACTTTGTAGCGTTGTGGGTGTCGTGAGCTAGGAAAAGGTCTACAATATTTATTATAAATTAATAATAAAAAATGTGGAATATGTACTTACTTACAGAACTAAAATGAAAAGAAAATAAACACTTTTAAACCCGCGTTTAAGGCAAAATGCAAAATACAAACATAATAATAGCCACAAATATAATAATATCAAATGATGCATTTACTATCAAACAATTCAAAATACATAAAAAATAAGACATTTTTTTTCTGAAGTTTTTTGTTGTTATAGTCAGTAGAAGACTTAGTCTGCATACACTTCAGTCAATCTTGGATATTTAACTCTCCAAGCGGTCTGCACGTAAAATCCCGTCATTCCAGAGATGCTTTTTCTGCCTTCAAGCAAGATTCCCAAAAGCGGCCGAGCCGCATTCTTAAAAGTACGGCTCAACCGCTTTTGAGAACCCCACCTGATGGCAAAAAAATACATGCGGTGCATTTTTGAAGCGTCTCCAGAATGGCAAGACTTAACGTGCAGACCGCTTAGAGGGTTAAGTATATTATTACTAGCTGTTAAAATCTTCAGGTGGTCACCCAAAATATCTTGACGTTCCACCGGTCGATCGCGATCGACATAATGTCACCGTCTCTAGCTAGTCTCTCCCAACCTAATACACATCACGTGAACAATGTGTTATTTAAATTTTCTTTTGTGCAATTATTTACCATTTTGCTTTATATTTTTTCAAAACACATGTTCTTTTTTCTAATGCAGAGTATTTAGCAATGCAATTTTTCAAATTTTATAGATCTTTTTCTTAAATCAGACGTTCAAGAGCCTCAGTTTGTTTTATGAAGAAAAAAAAAATTAAACAATTTTGGTTATATTTATTAAAAATACTAGTTTTTAAGATCTTTGAAAAATTATTTTACATCTCGGCTGAAATTATTGGAACGAATATTACTTAACAGCGGAATTTAAAAAATATCGCCAAATCTTTTTCACCATGATGCTTTCACCCTTCGCCAACAAAGTAGACTAAGAAAAGATATTTCCTGCAAAAAGGAGCCCTTTTTTTCCACGCCATCAAAAAAACTCTTTTTCTACTCAAGTTGTTTTCCCTTCTTCAAAGTCGTGCCTACATATCGCCCACTAAGCGAAAACGAAAGCAGAAACTCCTATTTGATAAATATGCTTTTCTTATTCTTAACAATGTAACAGAAAAAGCAATATTCGGGTTTATTTTATTGGATCCAACCGACTTTTTGTCGTATCCAAAAATAACAACCGAAGAAAACGGTAACATCGTTTCAGCTTGGAAGTGTATCACACGCTTTATTTTTCTTTTCTGTCTCCTTCCAAACGGTAACGCGAACTGTAAATAAAAAGTAAAGAAGTAAAGTGTACATGTGCCCTGAAAGCTTCAACAGTACTGAGGAATGTTAGTAGCTACGTTGCAGGGAGGGTTTTATCGATTTTGTCTAGAGTGTGGTCGTACCTAAAACCTCTCTTTTCACTTTAAAAGCAGACGAAATTAGTTTTCGGTACTGGGATTTTGTAGGATTTTTGTGTAAGGAAGGGAAAAAAGTAAGGGTGAATTTTAATGGGTTTGTTTTGTGCGATCAGACGTGTAGTTGTGTAGAAATTATTTGTGTTTGCATTGCGATTATTTTATTGATGAAGTAGTTTTTATTTATTTATTTTTTCTAAAAGAATTCCGAAATGTCTGAAATCTTTTCTTGTCTGTTCAGAAAGATTTAGATTTTGGGAATAAAAAAGAGAAATTGAATGTTCTGTCCAAGTAAGCTATTTAATTCTTTTTTTTTCCTTTGTCAAGTGGTATAAGTGATCATTTGCTAGTGGGGGAATGTAAAATGATTCTTGAGAAAAATGAAACTTTCTATTCTTTTTTTAACGGATAAAATTGAATATTATTCAACCAATTATTCGTAAAACATCTGCAAAGCTCACTTTATGCATTTATTAAAACAATTCATCATTTATAGTTCATTTTTATATTTTGTTTTACAAGAATTTCATTAGAAAATACAATGGAAATGTATTACTTTGTTACCAGAAAAACTTTGAAAACATTTGATGGTGGTATTTCCTCCTTCTAAAAACAATTATTTTAACAAAAATTCTAAAAAAAACTGAATTTATTTTTTAATTTAACCCTAATCGTTTTAATAGAGCATGTGACAAAGGGTTCTAGAAATACTCTTTTTTTAAAAAAAAATAGTGTTGCAAGTGAAATAGTTTAAATTATATATTTGAAATTACGTATAATAATAAATTTTATTGTTTTATATGGTACTAAATTTGTGAATTTTTTTGTTCTTCAGAAAAACTTCAGAAAATACTTCAGAAAAACACCTTTTGTTTTATATCTAAATATAGGTTGGCCTTTTGAGCAGCAGTTTTCTTAAAATATTCAACAAGAAAATTTTTGATAAACTATTTAATGATTACAGACAACTTTTTTTTATTTCTATATGCTTATTAAGACTATCCTTCTGTCGAAATAATTATTTATCCATGCGTAAAATATATCAATTGTACATATTTTGGAAACAGGATGATTCTTTAACGACCTGAACAATTTTCCTATATTTACGAAAACATAAAAATTCGATTATATTATTTTTGTGATTTACTTTAAAACATGTACTTCCAATAGGTACAGACCACTTGTAAAAATTTTTGATAACTTTTATGTGAACAGTATATGTATGGAAAAATTAGATTTGCGATATAATGTGACAAAGCTTTTAGCATTTATTATTTCATAGAAAAAAAAGTGTTTTCGAGGAAACACACAAGTAATTTTATTGTAGGACAAATATAATTTTATTGTTAATGGTATTTGTTTGTAGGATTTATCCACTTAATTGCATTAAAATAAATAGAATTAGCATAAATACTATCAAAAAGGATTTAAATGAGCATTGAGTATTTTGTATTTTATTTCATTTTGTGTGTATGTATGTTCAAACATTACTTATATTTAGACGTTATAATGCTTTCCTTCAGAGTAACCCAAAAATTAAGTAATCAAGAACTTTTTGTCGTTTTAATAAAATACAATAATTCCAAGAATTATTTTATCATTTAAATTAGCATGTGTTTTACTTTAGTTACTAAATATGGAACAGTTTAACATAATTCTATTTCTTAAAAATGATTACACCACCCCAAGGTTTCAAGAGGGTTCGGAGAAGAAGGATATATATCATCTTAAAAGCAGTTACTTTTATTTTTGATCTAACACTCCCACCCCCATGAACGATTTACAACTTATTCCTTATCTTAAATCCAAACTCTTAAACAAACTTATGAGATAATTCAGAAATACTGATCTTTGTTAGTAGTTTCTTACACAATTTCAAATCGAACAACGATACCTTGGTATCAGACATACTGCTATTTCCTTCTACAACTCTGGGTGGATTCGAAGATGAATACTAATTTAAAGCCGCACGACTTCCTAGTCACACTTCACTATATACTATTCAGAGATTTCACGATTAATCTAAGACACCCAAATGCCAGGGTTTAAATAGCATTTACATTAGCATAAAATCAAGTAATCGATACGGAAAGCGGTTTTAAAACAAAAATAACAGTTAAAGAATAGTTTCCTCAAGAGAATTAGTTAAAATACCGCGGATAGGACCCCTCACAAAGTTATACGCTCTTACTTAATTTTGAGTTTAAGCTTGGGACTACAGAAGTTGCAAAAAAATTGTACTGCATTCAGGATGAACAGTAAGTTATACACCTGCATTATAAAAAATGACCCAGAGATGGTTTAAGGTATCCGACTACATTAGGAGCCGTGATTTTAAAAAAGCGCATAAATGGATAATTTTCATGATATTTAGTGTCACTTAGATTAGAATACATATATAAAATTGTTTTAAGAACATTTTGACAAGAAAAAATTATTTAAATACAATATTTCGGCAAAAAATTAGCTTAGAATAACCTTTTTTCAAAATGTTCTCCTTTTGTAAAACATGCATCTATTATAATAATATTTTGGCTCTATAAAGCTCAGATTTCTGTACAGAGGCTCAATAATGATTTTTGAAAAATTCGCATTATCTCCAGTGTTACAACCCATTGAAATAATTATCGGCGTTTTTTTCTTAAAATTTCTCCCCTCTGTTGTCGTAAAACATGGATAAACCCACTTCTAAGTTATATATTTCAAAAATTCTAGTTAAGCCTCTGTACAGAGGTCTGAGCTATAGACAGGCAAAATATTATTATAATAGAAGCATTTTTCACAAAAGAAGAATATTTTGAAAATGAGTCATTCTATGTTAATTTTTTGTCTAAATATTGTACTTAAATAATTTTTTATTGTAATACCATTCTTAAAACAGTTTTATATGCATTTTATAATCCAAGTGACACTAAATATCATAAATATTATCCATTTATACGCTTTTGCAAAATCACGGTTTCGAACGTAGTCGGATACCTGAAAAAATTTTCTGTAATTCACACCATGAATTCTAAATATCGATGAATTGGAAACAATAAGTGAAACTAATTTCAGTTTTCAAGATTACATAAGTGATCTGAGTTATTTAAGAAACAAAACGGAAGCATTCGTACAAAATAGGAAAGATGTCGAAAATTAAGTAGAACAAGTAATGCACGACTAGACGTTTTGCAGTATAGCAGAGATACTCAATCTGCGGGCCATATGTGGCCCACCTGACCTTTCTGAATGACCCGGTCATGGGCTGTTACACTAACAAATTCAATTACTTAAGAACAACGCATTAAAAATTCAGTGAGAAATTCTATGAATCAAGCAGTCAAATATTTCAATTTTGATTATAATGTCGTGCTGTCACAAATGGCGAGATTTCTTTTTTCCGTACTTGTAACGTTTGGGGATAAATAACAGTGGAGTAGCTACCATTTTATGGATGAAACTAATTTTTTACTCCTCTCATGTTTTCCTAGAGAAAAATATTCAGAGAAAATAGGTTCTTTTAAGCTGATTAGGATCTTCACTAGTTCATAGAGAAAAACAAACATGAATCCACAATTTGTTTGACTATCGTTAAAATGCTAAATTTAAAAAGTGTTATTTCTTTAAAAAAAAAGTCTTTGATACAGCAACAAAATATTTTGTCGATAGTTATGTCACAAAATATGTAGAGGTAAAAAAGGCATGCTATAAAATTTGCTACACTATAAATATGATAAACATATGAAATGGTTTAGGATAAACGTATGATCTGATACAGAAATTGTTCATGTTTCTTAAATGCTTCTAAAGATAAATTCCCTTGATAAATTCAGTTATTTTTTAAGATATTTCTTTTTTTAGTAAAACAAAATATTTGAATAAACTTAGAACAAAAACACACTATCATGTCTGAACTAATTTTAAGCAAATAATACTGATTTCAGACTGGAGTTAAGTAAAACTCTTTGCAACCACCCTGCACTTGATAAATTAATATCTGAAATAAAAATAAGCAACGCTCTGTCAAAAGGAAAAAAAGTCAAACTACCATAGTACGTGGCAGCTTTGTTTTTGTGACAGTATAACGTAAACACACACTTGGAACTTGAGATCATTGATGAAAGGAAATGGAAATGACCCTATAGCTGGGTTAAAAATGCACACAAACTTATTTTTTGTTAGTTGAGTTTGATACAGTTTAATACAGTTTTAAGATAAAATTCAAAATTATGATTTTTAATATTTTGATAAATTTTCCGCCTTTTAAATGTCCTTGATCTTATAACGCCTCCCCTTCCCTCCTCAATAATTCTTATGCTCCATCCCGCGTGGAATAACTTGTTACATTTATGTGGCCAGGCGGGGAAAAAAATGTTGAGTAGCCCTATAGTAGAGACCAAACAAAAATTATATAGTCAGGGATGGAAAATCCCCCACCATCCTCCAAATTCTTCAGATATTTAATTCTATTCCTGTATTTTAAGTTTAGACTAACATATACGTGATTAAAAATTTAATAATGAAGAATAATTGAAAGGAGAAATTTCAATATTATTTTAAAACAAAAATAAACAGTTTTATCAAATTAGTACTTATAAATTAATTTATCACTAGGGCAAAATAGCCGCATGCGAAAGCGGGTATTTTGATAAATAAAATTATTTTATGTTAAAGAAAAATGCTTTTTTTCTCTCATTTAAGAAACTACAAAAATTTCTTGATATAGAAAAAGTTTTTAAAATTATTTTTCTTAAATACTGAGACAGAATGTTATGAAATAATGTCTTCAAAAATAATTCGCAAGTTAATTTATGGCCTCAATAGCCTAGAGAGCCACAGTTGCGGTGTTACTTCTGTTAAATCACAGAACGAATCATTGAAATATTGAGGTTGGCATGGTGTGCAAGTTTGGAGATTGGGGTTCCAGCTCGTTACTTGAATGGAGTTTAAAATAACGAGGTATGTCACCAGTTAGATCCTACGTAGCTATGAAGTATGACGTTAATAAACAATTAATCAGGAATTTAGTTTCTATTGGTGCTTTTCAGAATGTATTATCTGCTTAATAATGCAAATTATAAATTTTTAAAATAAGTTATACTATATTTTTGACTATAAAAACAAACAAAAATTGTGAATGGTAATTCGAAATAAATTTGTTCTATGTTTGATAATATATTTCAAAAATATGTCGTTTTCAAGAATATTACTGTATATTTATATTTTATTTATGACATTTAGTACAGAACCGCTTTAACTTGACGAAATGGTTTATTTTATAAATCATAGCGCAAAAAATTCCTTTCCCTGCATTTTCCCTTTTCATAAGTATAATAAAATCAAAACATCTATAAAAAGAAAAGGATTTATCCCTTAACTAAATTTTCTTCCTGTATTTGACAATTGAAAGTGATAAACGAGAAATAAACTTATTAACTGTTTAGGTTAAACATCTTTCTTTATTTGCTTTATTTTATTTTGACTTAAGGATGCTAGCAAATAAAATATTAAATGCTTTTGAAACATAAATATATGTAAACCAGTTTCATACAATTATTTTTTTATAATGGGATAAGAAACTATTTGTGTCAAAATATACAATTTTGAGCAATATAAAATGTTTCCCATAATTTCCACAATGTTTATACGCTGTAAATTAAATACTCGTTAAGATAAATAAGGCTGCATATGTAAAAAAATAAACCATCCAATTATAATAAATTATAATGGAAAAATCTGTGAATATATGCAAAATATTATTGCATTCTCAAGTAAAATTTCTCATTTGTACTATTATTAAATTATCATCAGCATTTTTGATTAAAAAATTATTTTAAATATTTAACATTATTAAATTTTACATATATGTAATACATCTTCATTTTAAGTTTAAGTACTAAAAAACATTTTTCCTAAAAAAAAATTAAGGAGCTTTAAAAATATAATGTAAGTTTTGTGTAACACTATTATTTAAATATAATTACTATTTTAATGATTTAAACCAAAATTTTACAGAAAAAAAAGTAGCAATTTCTTTCTAAGTTTTGAATAATATTGAATGATTAGATAGCGTAAACATTTAATAATTAACACTTTTTTTAAGAGAAATATCTCTTTGATTCATTACTAACGTCACTTCCTGTTTCACATTTTAACAGGAATTACAGCTCTTATTGTAATGGATTAGAAAATACAGACGTACTTTCTTATATAGTTTAATATTATTAATGTATTTCATTCTCAGTCTAGAGCCGGGGTGGGCATTAAGTTGATCGCGATCGACCGCCAAGACATTTTGGGGTGACCACCTTCACATAAAACCTTAGACACGTATACTAAAAGAAACACAGATGATTATCAAGATAATGGAAACACCCGTGAATAAAACTCCAACCCAAATTTGAGAGACTTTTTCAAGAGAATTTACTAGACTAGAATCACACATAAGTTGCACTCATGTGTTATCCATTTGGTAATGTTGATGGGAAAATATAACTAAATATATGTTACATGTTCTCTTTATCTCTCGAGGAAAACGAAGCTTTTTTCTTTCAAAAGGATGTAATTTGTAAAGAATAACTTTTGCAATCTATTAGTCGAAGTAAAGTATCCCAAAAAGTTACAAAAGCTGCAATTAGTTTAACATTGTTCTTTCGCTCTACCTACCAGTATAAATCTGCATTTTATACGAAGAATATAATTAAAACAACATATTATTTCCATTTCACAGACGACCACTTAGAATCCAGCGTAAGATTAGCAGTTAGTAATTATATACCAAGGTATTCAAGATTGGGGCAGGTAAAATGAAGACTAAGTCGTCTATTGAGACTATAGCTATAAGAACTAATTTTAAGTGAAAATTATTTAATTTCTGATGTATTGTGAATTGTTTGAAAATGCATAATTTGATATTAAATTTATGGGTACGATTATTATGTTCGTATTTTGAGTTTTACTTGAAACGTTGTTTTAAAAGAGTAAGTTTTTTTGCCATAGTTATGTAGGTAAGTACACACTGTATTTATTATTGTTATAATACAAATATTGTGTTGAGAGAACTTTTTTTTTGCTCACCTACGTCACATGGTGGCGGAATGTAAAAGTCTGCCCACCCCTGATCTTGAGCATCCATGAATCAAAATATCATCCAAATGCTTCATATGGCTAATAAAATGATATTTTTTTATGATGTCCAATAAATACAATTACATAAAAGAAATGTTTATGCAATTGGGAAAATAATACATTATTTATCGAATAAAATACTTAGGAAAGTTACTGTTCAGGCATTAGAGATTAATAAAATCTCAATTTATTGCTCAACTGCTTATCTTGATCTATGACCGAAGCAATATAAATTTATTGACACTTTGGGATGTACTAGTTAAACTAAATCTGCTAATACATCAAAATGATTTATCGCCTGTTAACATACTTGGTCATATGTAGAATAAATTCAGACTTTAACAAAGCACTTTCTGTAAACGAAGAGTCATCTGTTACAATGAAATGATTTATTATCTGTTAACACAGACTATACTCTGTTAAATAAAGTGCTGAGCGGAAGTTTTCCTTAGATTTATCTAATTAACACAAATCCAAAATTAAACGAAAGTCTTTGAAGAAGGAAGAAACTTGAAATTCCGAGTCACTATCCAGGGCAGAATTAATTGGAGTCATTACAATATGATAAGGAGTTAATTTAATATAGGTGGATAAGTATACATCTCAAAGATCACTCATTAAACTTCCACACTACGCCAATATAGGAAACTTAACGATGAAATCAAGTCAAACAGTACGGTTGAAAAAAATGCGGAAATTTTCTTACGACGTGGTGTAGGAAATGAGGAAATTTTTAGGTAGTCTTTACATGCAATGGTTACATGCTTTACATGCTTTTAGGTTACATGCAATGTTTCGTTTTAATTCATAAATTATCTTTTAAAATAATATCTGTATTTCCAATTTGAGGAAAATGAAGTACAAAAATTTGAATGACATTTTCTGCTTCATTAGATTCGAAATACTTTAATAACAATAATTCGTCAACTTTTATCGTTATGTATATATGTATGTATCTATGTGTGAATGAGCCGGTTTGTGGATAGATGTTGTGCGTGAGAATGGATGGAGAAACGAACAAACCGAGTAGTGGACATAGTAACAAACTTGCGGACGGCGTGTTATGAGTTCGAGCCCTAGTGCCACTGAAGACGTGCCGTGTAGAGGACTAATGCTCGTTAAATCTGTCGAGGCTCATGACCTCCTACTGACGTAATGTGGAGAGAGGATTCCAACTCAGTCCCTTGTCCCTTGACTTGGGTTAAAAGTAGGAGATCTGTCTCCAATAGCCGTCGTATTACTTTATAGTGCGAGGTTAACAAACACGCCACTAATTTATATATATTTTATTGCCTTTTAACGAATCAAATACTAAATAAATCTGTATACTTTATAGGATTTTATACTTTGTTAAGTAAAATGTAATCTGGTAAAAATCGTGCTTTACAAGGTGAGGCACACAAAAACAAGACTGATCTAATAAATAATTGTACTTACATAATCAGTTCTCCGTGACATTATCACCTTCAAATTAGTCTTCTTCTGCATTCGGTACTGGCATTGCTGGTAAGAGTTCTGGAACGAGGTTTTTTGGAAAGTCCTTTAGGAGATTCTCCGTTTTGCCTGAACCTCTTCAACTGAGGTAAAATGGGTTCACTTTCAGCAATATTTAACTGTACGGAATAAAACAAAGACGCATGGGGCTAAATCCGATGAATAAGGAGGATGCCCCATCGCAGTAATGTTTTTGCTAGTCATAAACCGCTTGAAAGATGGGACCATGAGAGCAGATGTATTGTCTTGGTGCAACAGCCATTCATCACTCCCCAATTCTGATAATTTTCCTACTTTTTCCAGGTAGTCTTTTTAGTACTTCAATGTAGTACTGTTGATTAACAGTCTGACCATTGATGTGAGTGGAAGCCCACTCATATCACACATTTTGACTATGTTTTGGTCTGTAACCGTTCATTTTGGGCGCCCGGCTAGTTCATAATCTTCCTCTAACTAACCCTTCCTCCTGAAAACCTCTTATGCCTTTGAAACACTTGTGCACGAGACAAAGTTTAATCAGCATAAGCCTCTGTTCATATTTAAAATGTTTTCGTGGCTAAATTCTTCACAAAAACCTAATTGTTGATTCGACATTTTGCAAGCAGAATGCAGTTGCATGTATGTACTTCAGGTATCTGACTACGTTCCGAACCGTGATTTTGCAAAGCGTATAAATGGATAATATTTGATATTTAGTCACTTAGATTAGAAAATGTATATAAAATTGTTTTAAGAATAGTATTACTATAAAAAATTATTTAAATACAATTTTTTAGGCAAAAAATGAACTTAGAATAACCTTTTTTTTCAAAATGTTCTCCTTTTTTTGAAAAAGGCCCCGATTAAAATATTTTTTGCCTTCTTAGCTCAGAACCCCTCTACACGGGGCTCATCTAGAATTTTTCAAATGTATAACTTAGAAGTGGGTTTATCAAGTTTTGCGACAACTGGTGGGGGAAAATTTTTAAAAAAAAAACGCCGATAATTATTTCAAATGGTTTTTAACTCTGAAAATAATGTGAATTTTTTAAAAAACTTAGTTGAGCCTTGTACAGAATCTGAGCTATACAACAAACATTATTTTACTAGAAATTTTCACAAAGAAGAACATTTTTTAAAAAGATAATTTAAGTTAATTTTTACCCAAAAAATTGATTTAAAAAATTTTTGTCAAAATGTCTTTAAAAAAAAATTTTTTACATGTTTGTCTTATCTAAGTGACAGTAAATATCATAAAAATTATCCATTGATGCGCTTTTTTTTTAAAATCACGGTTCTGAACGTAGTCGGATACCTTAAGGTAAAACAGGCCACATGCATAGAGAAGGAGTGTGGGATAACGTCAGCAAAACAGAAGTTGCCGACTGCAATCTTTTTTCAAGCTACACGCATAGTCTTTTTTTTTGTTTTTGGGTCACACCTTGTATTTTATTTCTCGCAACGGTTTTTAAATCAGAGTTTTTATGAAGCTGTAAAATTTCGTTCAATTTAATCTATACGGTTTTTTTTTATTAAGTTTTGAAAACTTAATTACTTATTCTCTAATTGCAAATCTTATAGAATACTCATCAGAATTTACGATTCTGTTAAGTGTTTTAATATTTTTTTAAATAAAATTGTATCGCAATTAAATAAATACTTACATATATTATATATGCTAATTGTATATAGAGGACTTGTTTTAAAGTCACTTACTATTTAGGATTAAATGTCAAATACGAAACCAATGTTATAGCAAATAGTTTTTAGTTCAGAAATAAATCTTTCTTTAGACTTTATTGATATTTGATTAATATACGGTCTTCTCAATACAATCCTTTATTCTGCGTTTCTCTATTCAAATAAAAAAATACCATGAAATCCTGTGTAACTAAATAAACTTATTTGTCATATAAACTACGAAACAAAACTTGTAATTTTGAAAGACAGACGTATAAAAATAGCACGACTTTTATGAATAAATAATTCAGAAAGTAATTCTATCAAAGATTTCTATAAAATATTTTCATGTTATTTAATGATTTATTCAAACAATAAAACAAAATACTATTCCAGATAAGGATTTTTTTAAATAAAATTTATTTCAGGATTATTAAAATTTATATGAAACTAAATATTCTTTTATTTTAGGATGAAATATTTAATATCAAATATACTATTTAAATTATAAAATACCGTCTGCAGTATGGAAATTTTATTTCCAAACAAATACAGAATTTGGAGCATGCATATATAGAAATGATGTTTCTGCAATAAATTTTACTTCTTGAATATATATATATATATGTACGAAGAATAAATATATTACATAAAAATTACTTTTATGTTATAAAATATTATGAGAATATTTTTTTACACGGGGCTTAACATTTACTACACTTGATCGAATAAATTGCATTTACCTTATAAAATAGTCTATATATCATTAATATAGAATATGATATGAAAATTATACATAATTTATTCAAGTAACGAGCTAAATTGTCATTCGAAATGGAATTATTTATAACTGAAAGTAGCTTTGTGTTATATAGCTTATTAAAAAATCTTTCGACTATATGCATTAGATTTTACTGAGACTTTTCTATTACAATAAAATAATTTATTACATCTCAGCTAAATACAACTAGTAAAATAAGTTAATGTTTACTTGTTGTAAATGTTTGTGTCGTTATATGCTATTAATTTATATAAAGGTTTTGATTTAAACGCGGATTAAATTGTCTTTAACAATCCATGCTTTTTTTTGTACTGTGAATGTCTATGTAATAAATAATCATCTATGTTACATAACTTAAAAAAGATAAAACATACTTAAAAAGAGAGAAATACAGTATAATTTGTAGCTAAATGCGAGAAATAGCAAATATAAGGTGAATTACATTACAGAATGAAATAGTTATATGAAATTGTAAAGGTTAACTCTCTCATAGACAATATTTAATTAGAAGTACACTGCTGGCCACCGTAAATGCAACACCAAGAAAGACAAGAGATAGCACAACAAAATTTATTTTGTAGATAACATGCTGACCAAGTATCAAATGATTAAATTTATAGACTTCTGTGAAGTGTGGTTCCTGCCAGAATCAGTAGTCAGAGTAGCCGCCATTGTTGGAGGTCACTGCTGCCACACGCCTCGGCATTGATTCAAAGAGACTTTGGATGTGTTCTTGGGGTACAGCAGACCATGCAGCTTCCACAGGTTGCCAAAGTTGATCTGGTGTGGCAGCTGTGGGTGTAATCTGGCTACCATGGACCACATGTTTTCTATCGGCAAAAGATCCGGAGAGCGGGGCTGGTCAGGGAAGCAATTCAATCTGGTGATTGACAAAGAACCTTTGGACAATCGTGCCACGTGTGGTCGCGCATTACCCCTGTTGAAAATGGCTGTGGCCAAGCCTGAAGGTAAAAAGGACAACTGGCCCCAAAACCTCGGAGATGTAGCACTGGCTGTTTAAAGTACCGGCAATGAGTACTAGAGGAGTGCGAGAGTGATATCCAATACCGCCATATACCATAATACCTGGTGCAGAACCAGTGTGGTGGTGTATAACGCAGCCGTTCAGCATCCTCTCTCCACGGTGTCTCCAGACTCGAATCCGACCATCGTGGTGTTGCAGACAGTTGCGTGACTCATCAGTAAAGACAACTTTATTCCATTCTGCCACCACATTCTTCTTTCATTGCACCATTGGCGGCGGAGACGTCTGTGGTTCTGCGTCAAGGGTAGACCAAGCAATGGACGTCTTGCGGACAGACCACTCTGCTGTAAACGGCGGCGAATGGTACGCGAAGACACTAAATGATGCTTTACAGACTCAATGCGCTGTTCTATGGTTCGTGATGTGACTGAGTGATCCGTCACTGCTATGCGCACAATTTGCATGTCCTCACGTGAAATGGTGCACTGAGGTGGATGCGATGGACCACGTCGGTCCGTCGTACCCTCCTGCATCTA
Source organism: Trichonephila inaurata madagascariensis (assembly GCA_019973955.1). Lineage (NCBI taxonomy): Eukaryota > Metazoa > Arthropoda > Arachnida > Araneae > Nephilidae > Trichonephila > Trichonephila inaurata. The sequence goes on from BMAV01021492.1 coordinate 81,727, forward strand.
ACGGTCACATATCTGCATTACAGTTGTTTGGTTTCGTCCAACACGACTACCGATTTCCCTGAAAAATAATCCACAATCTCGGTAAGCCACTATCCTTCCTCTATCGAACTCTGATACTTGATCAAAAGCTGATTGCTGTTTTCTACGAGACATAACTGATCGTTTTTTGAAAAAAACACAATAAAAACACTATTGCCGAACTTGAAATCGTCGAAATCTCCAAGCCTAAAATAGCGCTTTAAGGGAGCGCTACAGGCGCGCGTGATGTGTGTCTGCGCTGAAATTCTAATCATTTGCATATCTCACCTCCGCTAATGCATGTTGTAAATGTCATGTTATTAGCATGCTTCCTTCAGGGTGTTGCATTTGCGGTGGCCAGCAGTGTAATTACTGACATGAAATAAGCTTTAATACATGTTTTATGCTTGATAAAAATTAAAAATACGCCTGGAAAGGTTTATTTAGTTGAATATCTTATAAAATACAGTGAAATACGTTTAACGCGAAAACGTTTAGGATGAAATATTGGTTAACACGAAGTGTAATAAATCGGTCCTGTCTAACTACTACACATTTTCATGCATTCACGAAACGAAAATCATTGAACACGAAAAGATTTTCATTTTGGGAATTAACAAAATACGGAAGACACCAGCCGCACAGGCTAAATTTAAGGGGAATGTGAAAAACAAAAGAAGTGATCTCATGTTTTGTAGAAAGAAGGCCTTGTGACACGAGTCAATTTTGTTTATCTAACCTCTACCCTCACTCTCAACCCTAAAAAAGCCTAAAACTTTATCCTCGTTGGGGGCTTTGGAAC
>BMAV01021493.1:0-38976 GCA_019973955.1 Trichonephila inaurata madagascariensis
CGCGCTCCGGCGTTGCGTGTTGTGGTAGGGTTGCAACTCCGAAACACAACACGCAAAAACGCGCCAAATTGGCAATTTTTCAAAATTTGGCGGAAAAGCGGCCGATTCGACATTTTCACCACTGTAAACATCTCCGCTATCCAGACTGTTAGCACGAGCATGCAGTAATGAAATCAATTTTTAAATTTAAACTTTTGTAAATATTTTTAGATGTGTACTATTTGTAAATACTCTTAAATGTATTCCATTTTTAAATGGTAATTAAATTGAAGTGGCTGAATTAAGTATTTTTATTTCCTTAACACGTACACACCTAAAAGACCAATGTGAGGTATCTGAACCACGGCAGATTTAACATACATTAGGCCATCTACATGGTGGGTTTTCAGTGGCTCGAGTTCATGACTAGGGCTTCGAGCCGTAATTTTTTTCGTTAAAATTCAACTAAAAAGATATATCGGTTCAGTTCCGGTTTTCGTTCCACCAAAAACAATGGTTTTTGTTGCAGTTCCAAATGAATAATTTATTTTATGTGTATTATATGGTGAAAGAAACATTTTTCTCATTTCTATACTCTTTTATTGTGGTACTCATCACACATCGTCTTAGTGTGTTTACATTTTCTATATTCTGCCAGGGCAGATTCTCAAAACTATTCTAAGGGGTTGCCATATTCTATTCGGGACCCATGGTTGGGTTTACCACAGAGTATCTCTCCCCCCCCCCCCCCCAGGGACTGAGGGTGACAACCCAAGGGAACGACATTAGTTTAAAATTTTATAAATATTATTATTATTATTTTGAGAATTCGTACTGAAAGAAATACATTGACAAATTGAATATGAGAAAAATAAAAAGATATATAGACAAAAATAAAACATATAAATAAAATATATACAAATATAATACAAAAAAAAAAAAAAAAAAAAATAAGAATTCCAACTGAAAGTTTTTCTAGGAGAAAAAAAATTATGTAACATAAATAGCTAGTTTTTTTAGAAAATGTACACGTTTTCCTGATTTTGTGGTATATATTGGTTTGTCATTAGTAGATAATTTATCATATTTTACGCTTTTGCTAACTGTTGGTAGAGATTCACGCACAATTTCTGAGAGAAGATGTGCGGGTCTGACGCGGTCTAGAGAAATTGTAGTTTTTCGACCATTAACGTCAATGGGGATGGTTTTGTCTGTTCTGGACAGAACTTTATATGGTCCAGTATACGGTTGACGTGAAGGGGGTTGTACACGATCGATTCTTAAAAAAGATATGGCATGATGATTGTAGTGAAGGATGAATGTAGAATCGATCAGTGCAGTGAGTGGATGTTGCCACATGATTCATTTGTTGCATTCTGTTACGAAGGTTAGAGATAAAATTATTGTCACAAAAAGGAATGTTTGACACATGAATCATGTCACTCGGAAGACGTAGGTTTGTGTTGTAAACAATTTCAGCACATGAAGTTGCAGATCTTTTTTAACTGCTGTTAGTATGCCGAGAAGAATGATGGGGACTATTTCAGACCATGTGTCATTTTCATAGGCTTTAATGGCCGATTTTAAATGCCGATGGAAATGTTCTACAATTCCATTTGATATTGGATGATATGTTATAGTTTTGATCTTTTCAGTTCCCAGCATACGAGTAAATTCAGCGTACATCGATGAACGCATCTGGGTTCCTTGATTCGAGGTGATTACAGATGGGCAACCAAAACGAGAGATCCAAGTTTCGCTTGCATGTCCGGAATAGGGACAGCTTCTGGCCATCTAGAGAAGCGGTCGATTATAGTAAATAGATAATGATGACCTTCAGATGGTGGCAAGGGACCGACATTATCTATGTGAATGTGTGACTGAATCTGGCATCCGGAAGAGAGAATGTTCCAAGAGGTGTTTTAGTGTGCCTTTGGATTTTCGATTTTTGACACGATTCACAACACCGGACCCATTTCTTTATTTGGAATTTCATACCAGGCCACATGTAGCGAGAGCAGATGAGTTTTTTTGAAGCTGCTATCCCTGGATGTGAAAGATTATGAAGATGGTTAAACATTATCCTTCGAAAGGATACAGGGACGAAAGGATGTGGGACTTCTGTTGTAATATTGCAAAGCAAATTGCAGTCTGAGGTTGGGTATGGTTTCAGTTCTAATTTAAGAGATGATCCATCATTCTGAAGAAATTTTTGAACGTCTGGATCATTTTTCTGTGCTAATGAAAATTCTTTAAAACTTAAAACTGAAGATTTATTAATGGAATCAATTTTGATTCTGGAAAGAGCATGAGCAACTGTGTTCTTGGAACCTTGCTCATGCCAAATGTCGGTAAAATGTTGGGAAATTAAATCTAATTGGCGTAATTGCCGAGAAGAGAACATTTATTTAGGTTTTGCTTAAAAGCATAAATTAGGCGCTTTTGGTCAGTATATATAATGAAGTTTCTGCCTTCTAACACATGTTTGAATTTTCTTAAAGCCGAATAAATTGAAAATAGTTCCCTATCGTAAGTCGATCACTTTTGCTGACTTTTGTTAAGTTTCATGAGAAAAAGGTTATTGGTTCCCCTTTCTCCTGTGATAATTGAGATAAAGTGCCTCCAATAGCAATATCTGAAGCGTCCACCCATAATCTTAACTGAGCCCCTGGAATAGGATGTCTTAAAAGGGTAGCTTCTACCATAGCGTTTTTCGCCGCAAGAAAAGCTTGTTCTGCGTTTTCATTCCATGTTAATGGTTCGGATGATTTGCGAACACTGGAATGATATTTCTTTTGATTTGTATGCCCTTCTAAAAACTGAACAATGGGAACAGGTATATGTGCGGCTTTTGGTATAAAACATCTGTAAAAGTTAAGCATGCCCAAAAATCTGTGCATCGGAGTTAATGTGTTTGGTTTAGGAAAATTTAGAATGCATTTAACTTTATCAGGTAGAGGTTTAGTTCCATTTTCTGACAGAATGAAGCCTAAAACGTCTATTGACGATGCCCCAAATATGCATTTAGAAACATTAATGCAAAGACCGTATTCATTTAGTTTTGAAAATACGTTTTTTAAATGTTAATAATGCTCCTGAGGATTTTTAGATGCAATTAAAATGTCGTCGACAAACGCGTAAGTACCAGGTAAGCCACGAGTGACTTCGTCTATAAAACGTTGAAATGTTGTGGATGCGTTACACAATCCGAATTGCATTCGTGTACTCTCAAATAAACCAAACGGAGTGCAAATTGCCGTTTTGTGGATATCATCTGGGGGAAGGGGAATTTGATGATAGGTTTTTACTAGATCGATTCGCGCGCGCGCGACTAAAAATTTTTGAGCCATGTAACTCAGCTGTAAAATCAGCAATACAAGGAATGGGGTATTTATCTTTTAATGTTTAAGAATTTAAAGCTCTATAATCGTCAACAGGTCTCAAATCTGAAGTACCTTTTCTTAAGAATCGTGTGAAGTGGCCACACGTGTAGTTACTTTTCGGAGGTCGTAAATGTCCCAGATGCATCATATTTTGAAATTCTGTTTTTGCAATTTTCAAGCGATCTGGCGCCAATCTTCGGGGTTTTGCTACCACAAGAGGACCTTTTGTTATTATATGGTGAATAGTGTTATGTTTCACTGGTTGATTTGGATTAGGCAATTTTGTGATAGAGGGAAATTCTTTCAAAAGTTTATGATAAATTGTATCTGTAGAAATAGAAATTTGAATTGAATGGACATTAGCATGCTTTAAATGGCCTACTGATTGCAATTTTGTTTTTGTGTCTCTAAAGTATTTACTCCTGAGATCTGGCACTAATTCAAAAAATAATGGAGAAAATCTGCTCCAAGAATAGGTGAACTTACATAGGCAATCAGAAAAGTCCATATGAAATCTCTTCTTAAATTAAAATTTAAAGTTAATGTTTTCTGCCCATACACGTTAATTGTTGAAGAATTCGCAGCGAAAAGGGTTTGCTGTGGAGAGTTTCTTTTTTGATAGACAGCAGGAATTAAAGACACGTCAGAGCCGGTGTCGACCAGAAAAGAGATATTTGTTGTCCGGTCTCGAATGAACAGGCGACGTGATTCATTCGGCAAAGAATAAGTAGCCATTATTCTTTGCTGGCTTCGTTTCCCTGCCATGTGCATGGTTGAAAGCATTTTTCTGCTCTGCCACTTTTTTTCCGAATCGCCTGTGAAGCCAAAAAATCGAACCATTAGCGCTTACTCGAAATATTCCTTTCACGAGAATTTTGTTCCGACAATATGGAGAGCGTCCACGAGGGATTGAAAGGTGATCGATTCTTTCATTTAATCTTTCTATTTCACAAAACAGTTTAGATTCTAATGTTTGCTCCTTTTTATTATAGAAATAGCAAAAGTTTCAATAGGAGATGGCGAGACTTCGAGGATTCTGTCCGCAATGTCGGCGGCTTTGTTTAACGTGAGGTCAGAAATAGCAGCTAAAATTGTTTGAACCGAAGACGACAAACGCTGAAGAAATAACTCCATCATCAGTTTATCATCAACATTCAAAGATTCCGCGCAACGTTTCATGTTACGCAGCAATTCGGAAGGTTTTCAAGAACCTAATTCTTCTCCCGAAAGAAGTTTCCGTGCCTCCTGCTGAGACGATTCCCCTGAACGATTTATGAGTTCATTTTTTATTTGCGCGTAGGGATCTATTGCATCTGGATGCATGAGGACATCGCGAACTAAAGACGTGGTGTTAGGAGGGAGATTATAGTTACAGATTCAGTTATGGGTTTGGAGGTTGCTTGGGCAAATGTACTTTCACACATAATGAACCCCAAAGCGGGGTCGGATCTATTATTTAATGGTATTTGTACAGCACTTACTTCCGACATTGTGCAATGCTTTAGAACAAAATTATTAATAAACAATGAAATAGATATACATTTATTAATACAGCGCTATAAGGATCATTAATATTATAGTTAATCAGAATTTGGCATCTTCATCTATAGTACATGATATTTTTAGCATGTATCATAAGAATTTTATTTCATCAGAAATTATTATATACAATTAATTAATTTTAGCATTAAAGATGAAAATAAAATAAAATAAAATATGAAATTGATAAAACAATTCAAGTTAAATTAAAAGCACAGAAAAATGAAACAGAAAACAAAGATCCACTTATCTGTGAAATATTTACAGCTGAAAATGCGTGCCACACCCGAAATCGAAACCAAGGAAGTAAATACTCCGATTCATGAACAAAGGAATTGAGTCCTTATGTGACGGCTCACGCGTCCTTTCTCTAACATAACCTCTGTGTTCTTTGACGGCCACGATTAATGGCAAATCTTTTCCAACCCAAATCCAAGAAGTGAAACGAAGGATAGATGCAAATAAGATAACCTTTAAAAGGACAGAAGTTTTAGTAAGCGCGATGGCAATTTAGAGAAAGTTCAGTTCAGAAAAGATAGAAGTGTAAATTGACGACCTACCTAAGAATCACGGAAATCTCGCCATTCATTCAAGGTACATACCATTGTACGCGAGCCTAGATGAATATCTGAAGTGGATTGGACCGTTGCTTAGAATTCAAGGTAGGAAGATTATATTCTGAATGCGAATATATTATTAGGATTGAGAGTAGGCGGATATAATATAATTATATAGATAAGTGATCCAATTGCGCGATCTGTGTTAATTACGGCTACGTGTTTTGGTTTATTCTCACTTTATAAGTTTGTTCGATATATAAGTAATTTAAGTTAAACTCTTAATAAAAGTCATATTAAGAATTCTAAAATGTCTCATCATTTCGAGAATCCCACACCTCTAACTTACGCTGAAACCCCACGATATGGTCGACAAAGATCGACCATATCACACTTATTTTAAATGCAAGTAAATGATAATATTTTCTTCATGACCATCGATTTAGCAAAAGACTATTCACAAGTTAAAACTTTTGCGTGAAGATACGGGGTCACCATCATCGTGAAAGAAGCATCTCACATTTCTATATTCTTTTATTTTGGTGCTTATCACACATCGTCTTAGTGTGTTTACATCTTCTGTTTTCTGCCAGGGCAGATTCTCAAAACTATTCTAAGGGGTTGCCATATTCTATTCTGGACCCCTGGTCGGGTTTATCACAGTACAATAGAAGCTGTTTTATGCGGTCCTTATTTATTCGATTTTATTTTTGTGCGATTTTTTGTGTGCTATCTTTTTTATGCAGTATATGGATTTCAATGACTTTAGTGCTACTGTAATGTTTTCTATCAATGTATACATATATAAACAGTGTTGGATTAAACGACATGGAGACCCATAGGCAGTCGAATTCTCGGGGCCCTATAGCCTAATAATTTTACTACACACCATTTTAAGATTATATTTCATTGCGCAAATAAAATGACAAATTATCATCAAAATAAAAAAAAATTAACTAAACAATACAGTGGGTGATCGATTAACGAACATAATCCGTTCCAAGACTATGTTCGCTATCCGAATTGTTCGTTAACCGATCATCGATTCACCATAGACTTCTATGTAAAATCGATTAATTCGTTCTGGAGACCCTAAAAAAATGAAATCAAAACCGAAACTGATGGTCTAATTTGTATGAACATTCTATTGGAATTTTTTTTTCAATAGAACTTTAAAGTTTAATAGGTAAGCAACATAATTCAGGAGAGATGAAAAACGATTTTTAGTCCGTTTCTCATATTTCTCGTATTTTTACGGCGATAGCGCATTATCGGCACCTTTATATTTTATAGTCTGCACTGTTTGAAAAAATTAAGAATTCGCTTAATTTATTTGCCATGTCAGCAAATCCACTCGCCCATAACTTATCAGCTGTCAGAAAATATTGATATTCATATTGAAATTCAAGTATTCAAGTGTGTATTGATTTTCGTCATAATAATAATTATTGAATGACCTTTAAATTCATTGTTAATTCAAGTTTCATTTAGTGATTATCAATACTAAGCATGCTTTAAACATTTTTCCTTCCAGTGATCTTATTTTTTATGCAAAATGATAGCAAATGTTTAATAATAATTTTTTTTTTCAGAGCCCAGAAGTGTTCGTTAGAATTCGTTTTGTTCATTATGCGAATATGTGTTTGTTGTCCAAACACAAAAAATCTTTCTTGAAAGTGTTCGTTATCCGAATCTGTGTTCGTTATTCGAACACAAAAATCTTTCGTGAAAGTGTTCGTTAACCAATCACCCACTGTAATTATTTATAAGAATCTGTAATAAAAAACTAACTCTTGCAATAAAAAAATAGCTAAATATTTGGTTTTCTCAATTTTTGGGGGCCCCTAAAAGGCGTAAGGGGCCCCTAGGCAATCTCCTACTCCGCCTAATGAATAATTCTCTCTCTCTCGGCACTGTATATACATTTCAAGATGCTCTGTTCATTTGTTATGAACAGTCTCTCGACAATGCACGTTCAATTGCTTTCTCTTTAGCTAGCTAAAGCAGCATGCTCATGCTAGCAGCATGAGCTTGATTGAAGGCGAAACTTTCAATGACAGTGACATTATCAATAATTTGATAAATTATGAAGACGGACAAGAAGTACCAGATTTTTTGAGAGCGGTTAAAATATATGCTGGGATCTAGCTTCGTAACAAATCGGAAGACCATTTTCTTAAAATAGTTACATATTCCGAAAGGGATTAGAATTTCCCAAAAAAGCTTGATCATACATATTTGGTTATCGTGACGTCTACAAGCAACTGACCAACCGTCTATCGTGGCAAAAACTTGTCGCTTACTTTATAGTACCAAAAATAAATCAATTGAAATTGTATCTTAAAGTGACGAAAGCGATTTTGAATTAATTTATCACAGCAAATTTCCTCGATTTGGATTACTATGAGTAGCAGTGAATGATATATGTGCATTTGGAAAACATCTCCACAATACGAGGTATGATACAAAAAAAAAGAGAGACAGGCCCAATAAGTCATTGCACTTACAGAATTAGTTCTCCGGGACATTGTCACCTTCAAAGTAGTCCCCCTCAGCATACACACACTTCTGCATTAGGTCCTGCCCTTTCTGGTAACAGTTCTGGAACGAAGTTTTTGGAAGGCCCTTCAGGAGATTCTCTGTTTTTACTTGAACCTCTTCAACTGAGGTAAAATGGGTTCTTTTTAAGTAAGATTTAACTGTCGCATGGAGCCAAATCAGGTGAATAAGGAGGAGGCCTCATCACAGTAATATTTTTGCTGGTCAGAAACTGCTTGACAGATAGGACCATGGGAGCAGGTGCATTGTCTTGGTGCAATAGCCATCCATCTCTCCCCAATTTTGGCCTTTTTTCCTAATTTTTCCATGAAGTCTTTTTAGTGCTTCAATGCAGTAGTGTTGATTAAAAGTCTGACCACTGACATGAGTGGGAACCCACTTATATCACGAATTTTGCAATGTTTTGGTTTGTAATCGCTGACCTTGGGTGCCCAGCAGGTTCATCATCTTCCTCATTATCGATTCCCCCTGAAAACCACTCATGCCATTCAAACACATGTGCACGAGACAAAGTTTCGTCTTCATAAGCCTTGATTAATATTTTAAATGTTTTCGTGGCTGACTTTTTAAGTTTCACAAGAAACTTGATGTGGATTCGACATTTTCCCCGCAGAATGCAGGTGCACTTTTTCACTTAATAGCGCAGTACTCCCAACTGGCATGATTGATTAAGGCGGAACTGGCCACATGGATAGAGGAGGTGCGTGGGATGACGTCACCAAAACACTTTTTTCAAGCTACACCCTTAGTCTCGTGTTTTTTTGAGTCACAACTTGTATAATAAGAAATCAAACTTTTTAAAAATGTTTCCATGTGTAATTATAATTCAATGATTTATTTTGTTTGGAAGTACTTTCTCATAAATTTCTTGCATAATTGACGTATTTTCTAAGTTCGACTTTTTTATACGGTCCTTTACCGCATAAAAGAATTGTTCTGTAGAATGTCGACAAAGTTGTTTGTTCTATGTAAGTATTTATGAAATTTTCCAATACTTTTGTTATGCGGTCCTTTTATCTACTGCACATTAACATTCTTAATTGCTCTAAAAAAGAAATTCTATCACAAACAAAAAATGTTACTCTATCAAGATTTAGAGGATTTTATTTTTGTTTTAATGTGTACACTGTGTGAATTGATACAATTAACAATTACAATACAATTACAATTAACAATTACACAATTAACCAGTATGTAGAACGAAGAGCATTGGCATTGTTGTCTATTATCAAAATCGTATTCGACAGCTAGGTTTTATTCTGGTTTATCCATTTAATGAGTCTGTGCAAACATCCGTGGATAATCACATGCTCAGATGAGAAAAATATAACTCAGACTGATATTTTTCAAGGTATCTAAGCACGTTTAGAGTACTTTTTCAAAAAATAGCATGCTAAAACATTATAAATGCTTTATTAGGAATCAATACTAATTAACCCTTTCGCGAGCAGTGGCTAATAGGTCTAGCCACATAACAAAAAAAATTTCTCCAAGCGGGTGGTGGATATTTAATCCATCCACATACGTTAGTTGTAGCTAAAACGCATAAAAATCAATACAGATACCTTTTTTTGTATTTCATGTCCTCTGATGGGTAGTTAGAAACAATTTTTCTCGGTGTAAATCTACACATTGTATTTTTATTACTATAAATAAAATTTCTGATCTGTGAAAAAAATTTCGACAAGTCTTAAGTATACTTTTCTCTCATCTGAATGGCCGCGGTAGCCGAGTGGTATTGGTATCGGACCGTGGCTTGCCTTGTCACGAGTTCGAGCCCAGTACCACTAAAGACACGCCGTGTAGGGCAGTGATGCACGGTAAATCTGTCGAGAGCTGAAACGTCCTCCCGTTGGTGTGGTGTGGTAGTTAGGAGAGGGGGTGTCAGCTCAGGTGTCGTTTGCGTCACTTGACCATGGTTCAAAATTACGTGGTCCGTCGCCAAAAGCCCTCGTGTAGCTGAACAGTGCGACGTTAATATTCAATCAATCAACTCTCATCTGAATGAATTAAGCAAATATACATTTAAAAAAAAAAGAGGTTCTATTCAGGTTTTTGAAAAGCTTTTATATTTGGATAGAGGCTCTATCCAATGCCCACCTAGAACAGAAAAATGACCTTGACATTTTCTCTCTTCCTCTATTCGAGAGAGCACTTAGAATCCCATGAGAATGTTGGGGGTGGGAAATATAAACAAACTTTTTTCACAATATGTGGTACGAGATTCTTGGGTTCGAAAATCTTTCATTATAGCTTTTCTGCCAGTTTGAAATTTATACTGGGAAAATTGGGGATACTACCAAAAAAAGTTTGGGTGAAGGAGTGGTTCCAGATAAATGCAGTCAGTTCAAGGCTATGAAAGATTTTAGATGAGAGGTAATCGGTGGACTGCTTTTGATGTGCCAAAATAATTGGAAAAAAAAAAAAAAAACGGTGTCTAAGTTCTGTTCCTGTGAAAAGGCCTTGTTCCTGTGGATAAATGTACAGAAAATGTAGAACATATCCCAGTCAAAACAGAAGGTGGTTTGTACAGGAGAGATGCTCTTTTTGCAGTACCAGAAAAACATTCATCGCTCTCGATGGCTGTGTCGGTTATACAACGTACCACTGTGACTTCAAGCAAATGGTCCTACTTGCTTTGAAAAGTTACACAGTAAATAGCTCATCAAATTTATGAAATAACTAATTTAAATCCTAAAAAATATTACTTTATTTTTAATTTTTTATACTAAAATTAAATAAAAAATATAAAATGTGGATATATACCAATTTCAATGTATATTTTAGTAAGTATTCTATATTGTACAAATATTCTAGTATTATTTTATTACACTTGTACTTTGTATTTAATTGTTATTGAAATAGCATAAATATTAATTTTTCATAAATTTTATTGTAATATGATTTATTTTTTTATGTCCTGAAAAATAAGTTAAATGTCTTAAGTGCGCAGTGGCTATAACGCTTAGCCCCCACTCAGGAAAAAAAAACACCCTGATCAGATATTTTTTTTTGTGACTAAATAATGTTTATACGGGATGAGAACATTACAGTTGTCAAGCACTTTATTGCAGAAAAGTGTATTTTAGCTTTGTGCCCGCGAAAGGGTTATTACTAATATTTAACTACCAATATTTAAAAAAATATATATATCTAAATTTTACAAAAATCACGATTGTTAGTGAAACTTTAGCAATATTTTTGAAACATTTCAAAGCAATTAGAGGAAAACTAATATAAAAAGTATTACTAAAACAAATTAGATGCATTTATCTAGAATGTACTAAAACTTTAATGTTTTATTAAAATTTAAAAAATTTATAGCTCATTGAGTAAATATTTTGAGAAATGTGACATTTTTAGGAGACCATTATTTCAATAACAGGCCATAACTAAAAAATATTCATACAGTAAGAAATATTTTAGTACATTCTCAAGGAAATAATATAAATATCAGGTTCAAAAAGTTTTATAGAAATACATTGATAACATTTTGAGTTATCAGACTCGCCCCGATGGATTTTGAACAATTTAAATGCCCATTTCTGGAAGATTAAAGACCCACTTCCGGTTTTTCTTATTTTTTAAAATTGATTGTAACTTGTCCTCTAGATAGCGTAGAAAAAAAAAGTATGTTTTGTAATGCCAAAAGATAGTTCCATTCAATGAAATAATAATAAAAAAAAATATGTGTTTTGATCGAATTTGCTCACTTTAAAGTTGTAATGGTCGCCCCGTGATGCCCGTTAGTGTGGTAGAGTCGGAAGGAAGATTAGCCATATTCAAAATAACTACTATTTATTCTCAGTTATGAACAACAACACAAATTTTATAATCCAAGTTAAGAAATGCACCAGTTACTAAATATGGAAAGAAATATATATATAGCGAGGTAGACGAGATACGAGAAGTCTTAATAAATCGGATTACTTACGTAAAGGCAATACACCTTCTAATTCCAAACGACCTAATCCAATTTAATCTTTAACTGACTAAATCGTCAACTTTAACATAACACAAATAAGCTACGAAGTACTCACGCCTCACTTCACGTTTAATGAATCCCTACTATCCGTTAGCAGTCTAACCTCTCTCTTTCTAACTTGAAAGTTTAATCTTTATATACAAGTCTTAATTTACATACTCCCATCTTCTTCTTCAGGGGAAGATTTATAATGGAATAATTTTTATAAAGATTCAATATTCCCCAAGAGGATTATTAGTTGAAAGAACGCGGATAGACCCGTCACAACGTTTTCGGATATCTTTAAAAATTATTTATACTTCTAGTTCATTCAACTGAATTAAATCTGCCTTCAATAAGTAGTTTCATTCGAAACTGAAGCAGAAAAGTTCTGGTGAAAATCAAAACAGGAAATCGCGAATCAATGCACATGTAATGATGATAATTATATGGTTGATGTTAAATTAGAAAATATTGATAAGTTGGTTACAGTAACAAAGTGACTGAAGATATATAGGGAACCGAAATAAATCGATATTTATTTTCGATTCAGTTCCGGTTTTCAGTTCAGTTGCGGTTCGAAGCCCTGCTCATGACACACTACCCTCGAGGTTGTGACATAACCACTAGTCTACCGCGGCCATAAGACTACCTTAATATTAAACAAATAAATAAACAAATAAATAAATAAAAATACAATAAATAAAAAAAACGGCAATACATTGATTGTCATGATATATTTCTTTGAGAATAGTGCCAAATATTTCGGTTTGATAGTTTTAAAAATATTGTTATTTTATTGCTTATAACTTACTACTGAACAATTTCCATATATATACATTGACATAGGTATTTGTAATATATGCGCACATCAGAAGCGTTGAATAATTAAAGAATAGCATTAAAGATTAGCTTTGAACAATATTTAATGAAATTTAATAAAACAAACTTCAAACTGTAAACATATTGGAAATTGAAAGCAGCAGAGAAGAACATTTTAACACATAAATATAATTTTAATTGTTCGTGATTTTAGATTAACTTTGCAATCCAAATGATATTGCAATGAAGATAATGAATGTATTGCCAACTGTCAATGGGAAATTATGTGAGGGTTGCGACAAAATCATTCTTTGTATTGAAAATTAAACATTTGATTATTTTTAAAAAATATTTACCTTCAAATCCATTATTTTACAGTATTTATATAATAATAATAAGGATAAAAGAAAATGTTGTTATAAATAATTAATTTTTAATGGCTGTTAATTAATTACATGCTGTTAATTGTTGTTGCCAATTTATAATTACTATTATAAATGTAATTAACTACATTCATCACCATTAAAATTCTGCCCAGAATGAAATTTGTTTTCACTTAATTCTAAGTAATAAGAATTCCATACAGATTTAAATAAATTTTTTTTTTGAAAAGTTATGCTCATATTTTTATTTAACTAGTGTTAAGTAATTTAAAGTAACCACTATCTTGAGCTATTCTTCAAAAGAGATTCAGAATATCATGCTGCCATCTACCGGTCTCCTAAAACAACACAAAACAACCCAAGAATAGTATTAATTTTCATCGAGGGTAGATGCAAAAGTAACTAATTACAAAACATCATTATTAATTCAATTCGAATGATGACATTGTATAATCATACAGACATTTATTTCCCATTTTCATCCTTAATAAAATTTCTTCAGTAATAAAATTCTATGAAATCAATTCTGATGTTTGTTTTAACCAATGATTTATCTTCCTTCCATTATTTTTCGAAATAGGGATTAAAATAAATAAATAAACTATAGAAGAAAAGTTATTTAGAAAATCACAGTTTTTTTAATCATCTTAGAGACTTCACGAAGAAACTTGAGAATTAGTAACAGAAAAAAAACAACTATATTTCATTTTTTTTTATAACATATTATATAAAAATATAATACAATTTTACAAGAAATGAACTTGTGATTTTTCTTTCATACCTTTTTATACTTTGTAAATATGTTTTATGAAATCATAAAATAATTCTTACATACTAATAATTTTTAAATTATATTTCTTTTATTACCTGGGCTTTCAATTATACTTTATAGGAATTATTCACAAGAAAGAATCTCACGATCATGAAGATGTGCTTCTCAGTTTGTAAGCCATTGTAAAAAACAATGTCAAAAACAATAAGACAATAAGTATCTTTTCACGACAAAAATATAACTCTAGAAACTTGTTGAAAAGTAGACTAATAAAACAAATCTGTTTATGAATTAAGCTACAAAAAGTTTTTCGTTATTTTAAAATGTTCTACAAATTAAGACCAGTGTAGGAAATATATAAAAAGAGGGAAGAAAACTTTTAAAATGAGCTCATATATAAGATTATAGGTAGTTTAATTTAAGATTTTCAAACCAGCATGCTGTTTTCATTTTATAAAAGTCATTAGCTTGCATTTTCTTTTCTTTCTCTCAATTCCTACTATTAGTTCACACTCTCTCTGTGTATTTCTTTATTTCTCTTGGTGGAATTTTTAATCGTTAATTAAATACATTTTAAAGCGCTCAATTGAGCTGAAATTTTATATACATGGTTATTTTGGGTGACAATACAGTAATTTAATTATAATTAATAAAAATTAATTGATTAAAATTAATTATTCAAAGAATTACAAATACTGCCACGTTGGCATAATTTTTGGCGACTTAGCGATCATTTTGGCGACTTGTGTCAAAATTTGAAAAGTTTTTTTTTCTCACATTTTAAAGCGCTCATTTGAACAGAAATTTTCTATACACTATAGTTTTGGGTAAAAATCCGATAATTTATCTATAATTAAGTTTAATTGACTGAAACTAATTATTTAAAGAATTACAAATACAGCCCCGTTGGTTTCATTTTTAGTGACTTGAGTCAAAACTTTAAAAGATTTTTTTTCTCACATTTTAAAGCATTCAGTTGAACTGAAATTTTATATACGCGATTGTTTTGGAAGGGAATACGATACTTTAATGATAACTTAATGACACTTAATTTTGTGATTCTGTCATATGTATATACATATTTATATTAATTGTAACTATTTAATAAAAAGTAGCTAAAATGAAATTTTTCTTTGTTGATCTAAGTAGGAATTGACTTAAATTTTTTTATATTACTTATTATTAATCCTTTAATCACCTCAATTCACGGTGGGCCGATCGGAATATATATTGAAACTCGATTTACAACATACAACGCATAATTATCCCTTGCCCGCTTCTAAATGTTGCGAATGTTTGAAGATACTCTTTTTGAAGATTGAATGAATATCAATATTAAATATTTTAAGAACAGTGAAATTCCATGCCCAAACTACATAAGGCGTTTTTATTCCATTTGAATTAAATTTTCGAAATGTATTATGGTAGAAGTCAAAGTTGAATAAATATATATATATAAAGTTCTGTTACAAGGCGTGAAGGAAAATGGAGCAATTTGAAACGCAATAGGAATGTGCTGCCATCTATCCAGCTGTTGTTGTTGCCTTGTCCAAGCAGTACTGAGAAATCAAATGGTGCCGAAGGTATCAAAAACAGCCTTTGCTATGTCGGCGCCCTTTGGTAAATAAAACAATTGATAGTTTATAGGGTTTAGGCCTATGTTGTGCAGTTTAGCACATATAGAAGGACAATTAAAAATATGATTAGGAGAAAGTTGAATGTCAAGACAGTGAGAACAAGTATTGTAATTTCTTTGGCAATCAGGGGATATTTTCATCCCTTTGAAACGCCTCATACGTAGTCTGGCTATGGTGCTGAAATTACGCTGTTATAATTAAAAGATCTGGAATGAAGTGCTTTTTAACTAGATGAGTGGTGAGCTTACGTCTGTCTATTGCATCAGCATCACTAAGGGTAAGGCTATTAGGTATTCCGGGCTTCTTTGGCAAGATTATCAGCCTGCTAATTGCCGAAGAGGTCTACGAGGATCAGTATCCACTGTTGTGCCTTTGGGCTGCAAATACTCTGTTTAGAAGGGTAATTATACTCTGGATCTGTTGAGAGTTGCCCCTCAGGATCACCTGGAGCACAGATCTAGAGTCTGAGAACAGTATAATCAGTGGCGTAACGTACACCTCCACTGTGCGGGGGGGGGGGGCCGGATTCTAAGGAGTCTAAAGCCTATGTTATGTTATAGTTTTGCAATCCTTTGTAAGATCCAGCTTAAAACCCAAAACCTGACTTTGCAGGGGTGCCTTAATATTCTCCGTTACGCCACTGAGTATAATTCTACAGAAACTCTCAATTGCTCTGTTGTGGTAGTTATTCACAGCTCCTTTTAAGACCATAAGCTCACACGTAAAGTTTGAGGAAATTTTACCCATGGGAATTCTATAGGATTGAAGTTTATCATTTGGGTGAATAAATAGATTCCAGGGGTGGATCCTAGGAGGGCACACTCCTTGACGACAAATTATTTGACGATAAAGTGGACAATATGGCAACCCTGCCAAATTGTCCATTTTTTGACTAAGTAAAAGAGTAACCCAAAAACCGGTCGAGCACAAAATCCCCCCCATTCTGGACAGTGGTCATTTCCACTCCTGACCTTGCTTGCTTCTGCACGTAGGATGACCACCGTTTTCATTTCACCACGTTTTCTTTTTTGAAGCTCGACGAATGGATATTTTACCTTTTGAATGAAAGTGGTAAGAAAGAAATGATTGTGCTTTATGAATGAGTGAACGATTGAAAATATTTCAGCACAATTGTCCGAAATATGAAAATAATTTGTTTGAGAGAAATAGAGATAATTATTTCATCAGCCTAAAGCATTCACATCAGATGTCCCCCTGTTGCGTTTTAGAAGCGACGATTTTTCAGTTTTTCTTGTAGAAGCAGCTTTAGAAATCGCGTTTTCTTCGTAAAAACATGACGAATGGATTTTCTTCTGATTAAAAAGTAAGAAAGTAATGATTGTTTTTTGTATGAATGAAGGATTGATAGAATCTTGGTATGGATGTCCGAAATTCGGAAAGAATTTGCATTTAATTTCTTATTTTTTAATTTGATGTTTCCCTTGTCTATTTTAGAAACTGGGTTTTTTCGATGCTTTTCGTCTCTTGACACCGTTTTGAAAAACCACGTTTTTCTCTCTTGTTTGTGTCTCTGACGCCATTTTGAAAAACGCGGTTTCTTCCTTAGCGCCATTTAGCGAAAAAGTTTTGTCGCCAAAAACAACAGTGTGCTGTTCTAGGATTTTACCACCTTTATCAAAGTCAGAGTAAGAACGTTCCTCCATATAGGCAATTAATCGTTTTTTGGCCGAATTCTCTCGTAAGCTCCTCGATGGTGTGAATGTCATCTGTTTGAGCAGTGCAGCTGAGCATTGGTGGGCTTGAGCTGTGCAGCTAACTTCTTTTTGTTACAACAAAATTGAACTGATCATGAAAATCAAATTTGCCTGAGCTGAAGTGGTTGGAATTCTATTTATTGGTCCGTGGAAAGTATTTTATTTCTCTTCTACCACCCATAGGAAGATCCATTGGAGGCGTTCCCCTATCTGCCACTTGTGTGTGTGTGTGTGCGTGGGGAGGCCCCCTCTAGCGGCTACAGGCTTCCCCGAGGGATCTCTCCAGCTTGCCACACAGTTTAAATGCACTTTGTAAAATGCATTGTTTAAATGATTTATTTACAAATTAAGACTATGTTTATACTTTAGTTATGATGTCATTATACATAGCGGTTGTAAGAATCTACATTCGATCTTTTACTGTTCTTATTAACTTATCTCACCATCTTTTTCCTTAATTGTTTTTATCACACACACAATTACTATATGAAAAATTATAATTTATCGATAATTGTTATATTTCTATATTAAAAGAATAATTTCAAAAATCTGTCAGGTTAAATAAAAAGCAGCCGAATAATTTAGATTATTATGAAAATTAAAATTTCTTGCTCATCTTTTGGATAGTTCTTAAGAAAAAAATCCGGTCGTTAAGAGAACTTTATGCCACGAAATGCATCCATTGCACTACAAAGTACTCATAAAAGTTCGAAATTATTTCTGATTAGTACAGGGAAGTCAACAGGATATTTATGAATGCATGGCTAAAAGACAAGTACTCAGACATCGTACATACATTATTAAGTATCAAATTCACTGTCATCTTTTATTTCTAACTAAAAAGTTTAATAAACTTTTTTTTCTTTCAGTTCTTAGGAATAGTTATAGGTTATGATTTTAATCTTTGAAACGCAATGAAAAAATCAGCAAGGAAATCAAATTTAAGAGTGCAAGTTAAAATGCTTTCAAAAGTGAAAGTTTTATGATTTATTTTACGATTCAAATAGTTGAAAATAGTATTAATGAAATTTTTATTTATTTAATGTTAGATATGAATTAATAAAATAAAATCATGTATAATTAACAACGTTCATAATATTCCAGTGCTTTTGTTTCAGAAATATCTGATATGAAATTAGTTATTTTCCCTGAAAGAATTATTTATTTTAAGCAAATACAGAGAATTAATTTATTTTTATTTCTTACATAAGTAACTGATCACTTTATACAAAGATCTTTGTTTCCTCTCCATAATTTTTATTATAATTTTGAGAGTATTATTTATCTGTACTTTATTTATATCAGTCCATCCATCTAACTATTTACCTAACCATCAGTGCGCATTTTAACCCAGGAGCAGGCGTGCACTCGATACTAACGTTAATGGTCACGTGGGGGTGACTAAGTCACCCCAATCCTCTTTTGTTATAATTATTTTTATTGCACACAATAAAAATCGTAATTCCAGTGAACAATTTAATTAAGAGGAAGTATTCTTACCTACTTTTAAGGAATTATAAATTTTTCTTTGATAATTTGAAAAAAATCCAATAAAATTGAACTAAAATGTTTCAAATGTGCTTGACATTAATAAAGGACACAAATCCCAGATTACATTAAAGAAATCGTTAACATTAAAGAAATAATATTTATATGCAAAGCTGTCATATTTTAATCAAGTTATTGTAGTTTTTTATTGTCCTTTGATGATCGACAAATATCATGTAGAACTTTTTCTCACTTGTGAATTTTTGACTGGGCACATTGTGTCTTGTGTACACTTGTGTGGCTTCATATCTTTCTTGATAGATTTTTTTAGGTAGCATTTGAAAAGTTTTTTTTAAAACTGAAACGTTTCATGTTCATCTCTTTTCTCAAATTTACTTTCGCCAACAAGATTAATATCCGTTATTTCAACATGCTCTACTCTTGAATGAGTTTTAACTTCATACATTAGAGCAGAGGTCGCCAAAGTGGTGGTCCACGGACCACTAGTGGTCCGCGAGAAAATTTCGCTGGTCCCCAGAAAAATGTGGAATATATTTACTCACATCATGTTAAGTTATGTTTTAACCTTTTATCTACCGCATTATGATTTACTGAAGTTTTTTTCATGCAATATGTTTTTTTTTTAATTATTATACTGAAAATTAAGGGATATACATAAACAAAGTACTCCACTTTGGGAAATTTAATCCGTTAGAGCTAATTAATTAATTAATTAAAGATATTCAACTGTAAAATTCATTATATACACTGGTAACTCAAAATAAATAGTCAGATCATTTTCTATGGTCTTCATTAACATACAAAAAAATGAGATACTTGAATTTTGACATTAACTATTTTTTCGGGACGAAAATGATAACCTTCGCAATCCACTGAAAACGCCGTCAGCTGAAAACGCAAATTTCTGCTTTTAAAACTATTCGCCTTCCCCGCTAATATACTCATCATACAACCCGTGCTGCCATATATCTTGGAAGAGTGGATTTCAAAGAATATTACTGCTAAGTATCGTCAGAATATTCGTAAAAATATGGGTATTCTATGTAATTTTAAAGGGAGTGATGCTTATAAGTACCGTCGGTAGATAAAGGGTTAAGATGCATTGAAACATAATTCAATTGATAACAATAATTTAACACTTAAAAATCCTTTCAGTGGTCCGCAGGATTTAAATTATGAATTTACTGGTCCGTGAGGTCAAAAAGTTTAGCGACCGCTGCATTAGAGATCGCACAGAGGCCCATTTCTTTCTTTATATTCTGTTCATTTACATTTATATAAACCATAATGAGTCGTACAACACAGCAATCAAAACCACTAATGATGGTATTCTCAATCACGAGTTAACCTCGGGTGATCCCCGAACTGGAGGTAACTCGCAGATAGTGTGTGTGTGTGTGGCGAAACATCATTATTCTCAATTGCGGATCGCGCCAAATCCACGGATTATTCATCCAAAGGTAACCCGCCGATTCTACCCGCCGATTTCGGAGGTTAACTCGCGGATTTCGATCACGCGAATCTGTTTGTAAGCAAAGATGGACGTAACAAAGAATATGTCACGTGATTATCAGTGTCCAATCACAACGACTGTAACATCTTGCCCACGCATAACTCACGGATTCGGTAACCGTCAGTTCGAGAATAAGAAAGGAGAATTATCCGCGAGCGAGGGTTACCCAATCCGTGAGTTTTCTTTTCAATAACTCGCGATTGAGAATACCACCGTAAGGCGTTCAGAGGGGGAAAATGTAGCCTTTTCATAGAAAATATTTTGGAATAAAAGTGGTCGTGCGGGACTCAGTCACACAAAGTACCTTGAGATTTTAAGAAAATGTTTGCCGTTTCCAAAAAAGAGGGAGATATGTGACATATACATTTTAGTTTACATGAAGACTGTAGTATAGGAGAACACTGATAAGGTCATTTGTAACAAATAAACAGTTTTCGCAGAATTAAAGATTTCGTGAGCCTGGGGTGACTTTGTGCCCTACGCGATCACTTCCGGGTTAAATTGCAATTCTTACATTTGTTAATATTGTAATAAATTTACTTATTAAAATGCTAAAAATTACTGTAGATGAATTGAATTTAGCAAACTAGTTTGTGACGGGCTCATCGCGATTTCTATTAAAACTCCTCTTGTGTTTCTTTGAGGCCAGAATGGCAATTCTTTCCAACCAACTCGAGAAGAGAGGCGTGATATTCAAATTAAGAATTTTATATATAGTAGAAGTTAAGCGTAAGTAGGGTGGCTATGGGAAATGAATATACGAGGTCTATGTGTACAAGTGTTTAAGCTAAAGTGAGAGGAAATCCCGCATACAAGATTTAATCTATCCGTGCCAGTGTGTTCAAGTTAAAGGTGGACACCATTCTACAAGGATAACCGCCACATCAGGATTCAAGCGATTTGCTGCTTACCCAAGTTAGAGTGGTAAGACCTTTTAATTAAACTACTAGGAACTGTGTATTTATTGAGATTAGGATGTCGGTAAAGTTAGACATATGGGTCAGTTATTACGCGATTATTTGGTAATACGTATTGTGTGTCTCCTCACCCCAGATTCACTTGGTTTGAATATTAAATATATTACTGTATATTGTTTAAGTTCAATAATCTTAATATAGAGATATTAAGATTATGGAAACGTCTGGTTCTTCATTCATTCCCACATCTCTAGGTCGCGAGGATAATGTAGAAGTTGGGCAACCCATACGGGCTCTTGCCTTACAAGTTCAACGGAAGACAATATACTATTTTTTATTAAGAAAAATCTCTATATCTTGAAAAAAAGTTGAAGATAATTTTCAGCCCATTACAAAGAGTATTTTCATCGAACTACAATGCTTCACTCATGTACACTGCAGTTCATTGAAATTGCAACACCATGAAGGAGAGATACGCGACTCGTTTCTGTGTGTGTATGCGTACATGAAAATAAGGAGTCCTTTTCTTTTTTTTTTAAAACAAAAGAAAGTTATGACGATGATTTCGTATTTGGAACCCGCATTCCAATGTAGGTTGCTTGCGAGAAAGTAGTGCTATTTCCCGTATAAGAAAGAGAGACGTCTATCCGCACATGACAGAATTCAATAGCAGCAAGATCATGACCTTTTGAATGTCAGATTTGTCGTTCAGTTGAAATGATATTAGCATTAGAGGGAATCCCCCCATGACTGTCATGCGAATATGAATTTGATGGTTTCAGGAGGAAAATATGGAATGTCATCCAGGATCGTACACCTACATTAGGAATCTAGAATCCTGAAGTGAGCTTTCTTGCAGCACGACCAGGTTGACGACGTCCAAAACAGCGCGGATTGTCTGCACTGTTATCATTATTGTGGATTTCCTTGACACTCTAGCATAGAGATAGTCGGCAGCAGTGGTGCACCCAAGAACCAAACTAGATACAGGAGTAACACCAAGTGGTTTTTCAGATGAGTCTCGGTTCTGCGTACAGCAAGATGATTCATGCATTCGGATCTGGAGGCATCGAGAAAAACTCACTCTGCCTGCTTGCATTGGATTTCGTCAAACGAACCTTGGCCCTTGGTGGATTTATAGACAGCCATTGTGAACACAACATGTGAACTTGTCACTCATGTTGTCAGTTTAATGATCAACCAGTTATATTTCTCAGAATTTAAAGCCCGGTGTAGTGCTCTGTTTGAGGACTCGGAAATGTCATCTTTCAACAATATAAAGCAAGATCGCATGCTGCTCTTTGTATCCTAGCCTTTCTCAACACAGAGGGTGCTCGAGATAGCACGTCTCCAGCACGTGGAATACGTGTCCTGGAGAGGTGTCTTGAACAGCACGTATTCCAGATCTCTTCAACATTGAAAGCATCTGATCATTGGTTGCTGAGAGATGGATTGCGAGCCTTCTACGGCCATTGCAATTACTTCAATAATTGAAGCGCGGCAGAGACTTGAAGCAGCATGGAAAGACTTGACCGTATCTGTCATCCAAGCCTATTTCGACTCGATGTTACAATCGCTTAAACAGCCAGAGGCAGCAATGGGCTCAATTCATGTGACGTCATAGTCACACGTTAAGAACTATCTAGTGTCTCCAGCTAATCAGTTCACACGCTCCGGTGTTGCCAAGTTTTGCTCTTTGCAGAAACTTTCTCTTAAAAAGTACATTGTATACAAAATGCATTTTATTTAAAAGTATAAACGTAAAATATGATTCTTTTTAAATTTAAAAAAATCTTTTTGAAGAGAATTTTTCTCCCTAACATCTAAACATTTTTACCCAAATATGAAGTTTGAAATTTTATCTGAGTTTTACTAATAGAACAACAAGTACAATTAGTTTAATGTTTGTTTTGAATTTAATGGAGAACAGGTGTTTGTCTTTATCATGTGACGTCATGAACGGAGCCCATTGTGCGTACTTATTTGGGTCTCTATAATTCCCATTTGTCTACAAACTTAATGCTATTTCTTTCCCTGCCATGCTGTATGTATACGATTAGTATTTCCTATTTTTTCTTCCTTTCTGCTGTTACACTTGCATGGTCAGCATTCAGAAAAACATTGGATACTTAGTTCATAGTTGATAATGTGTGAAAGCTAATTCAAATATTATGCCGTAACTTTGTTACTGCTAGTTTTAACAAGTTTTATTAATTATTTGGAAGGATATAGATCAAAAGAAATGATATCTCTGAATTCAAGCTTTAACTTTCTTAAATAAATATATTTTAAGAGAGAACACGATATTAAGACAATTTAAATTTTTTACTTTTTTTTCAAATTATGTGATCACTTTCTCTTCAAAGAAGGATATATTAGATACATATCTATTCTCCTTTTTTTTGCAGAGAATGTTGTTAACTTGAGAATTAGTTTAAGGTATCCGACTACGTTCGGAACTGTGATTTTGCAAAAGCGTATAAATGGATAATTTTCATGGTATTTAGTGTCACTTAGATTAGAATACATGTATACAATTGTTTTAAGGACATTTTGACAAAACAAATTATTTAAATACAATATTTTGGCAAAAAATTAACTTAGAATAATCTTTTTTCAAAATGTTCTCTTGTGAAAAATGCTTCCATCATAATAATATTTTGCCTGTATATAGCTCAGACCTCTGTACAGAGGATCAATTAGAATTTTTGAAATATATAACTTAGAAGTGGGTTTATTCATATTTTTTACGACAACAGAGGGGAGCAATTTTAAGAAAAAAACGCCAATAATTATTTTAATTGGTGGTAACTCTGAAAAAATTCGAATTTTTCAAAAATTCTAGTTGAGCCTCTGTAGAGAGGTCTGAGCTATATACAGGCAAAATATTATTATAATAGAAGCATTTTTTCCAAAAGGAGAACATTTTGAAAAAAGATTATTCTAAGTTAATTTTTTGCCAAAATATTGTATTTAAATAAATTTTTTTGTCAAAACGTTCTTAAAAGAATTTTATGCATGTATTCTAATCTCAGAGTGACACTAAATACCATGAAAATGATCCATTTATGCGCTTTTTTAAAATTACGGTTTCTCGAACGTAGTCGGATACCTTAAGTAATATTTGATATCTGAATGTTATAAAGTAATTAGTAATGTAAGTTTTTTACTAATAATTTACTAAAATATTTTTGTTTATTGAAACTTTGTTTTAAAAGCATTTTTTCCTCCACTTATGAAAGATGATATAATTCACAAATTTGTGCATTAGTTTTCTAAAACATTTAATGAGTCATATTTTGTTTTGAATACCTTGAATGTGTGATAATTCGAGAAATATTTCATACAGTATAGAAAATTTATCCTTTTCTATTCCTATTATTAGTTCACAATCTCCCTATATGTACATATCTTGTTCAAATTTTCAATCGTTAATAAAAGGCATTTTAAAGCGCTCAACTGAGCTGAAATTTTATATACACGATTATTTTGGATGACAATACGGTAATTTAATTATAATTAATAAAAATTAATTGATTAAAACTAATTATTCAAAGAATTACAGATAAAGGCACGTTGGCATAATTTTGGGCGAATTAACGACCATTTTTGCGACTTGTGTCAAAACTTTAAAAGTTTTTTTCTCACCTTTTAAAGCATTCATTGCACTGAAATTTTTTATACACGATTGTTTTGTATGACAATACGATACTTTAATGAGATATTTATTAAAAATTAATTGCCACTTAATACTGTGATTCTGTGTGTCATATATATATATATATATTTATATTAATTGTAATTATTTGATATAAGGTAATTAAAATAAAATTTTCCTTTGTTGAACTAAGTAGGAATTGACTTAATTTTTTTTTATGTTTCTTGTTTTTATGTGAATTATAGTTTTTTAATTGATTAATGCGTTTAAATGTCCTTGAAAAAATATCTGTAAGACACAAAGCGAAAAATCAAAATAGCGGCTTAATACGCTCTATTTTTTTAATTTAACATGAAAACTCAGCGACTTTATATTAAGTAAGCGAATACATAGTACATACATCGGAGAAATATATTTTTTTACACAAAAAAAATGATTCTATTCACTTGTAAAATTTATATTCTTTCATTGAAAATGCAACAGAGAAAAATAATACCCGAATACATATGAAAATCCAGACAGAAAGCTCAATCATTTTTGTATTATATATGAAGATATTAGAGAACAAGGGGGGGGGGGGGGCCGGCAGACACGTTTTGGTATCAAATTGTATGTTTTTGTCTAGGTCATGTATATTATGTCTGGAACATGCTTTTCTAAGAAACGGCAAAATTATTTTTTTTTAAAAAAAATTGCAGTATATATGCTTACGCTTTTCGTAAATAATATATCCTTTTGAAAATATAAATACTTTTGAAAAAATGTTAGCTTTGAAATAAGTTTCCTTTTCTAAAAAAAATATAGGCTATACAATTTCAAACAAGTATCTTCTTTTGTTACTCTTATCGTCTTTTGTACATTCATAAAGAAATACAAAACAGTTTTGTCAATTTCACAAAGTCGACAGACTTTTGTGGCATCTATCCCCCCCCCCCCCCAGTTTTTTGGAAACATTGATATGTGGTATGTTTAATTAACATCGCACTAGAGAGGTGCACCAATAACTGGCCATTAAAATTGCTATACCAAGAAGGCGACACACTACAGTCATGAAATTTATAAGGCAGGAAGAAGGGGCTGTGATATGTAAATGATTAGCTTTTCAGCACATTCAGACAAAGTAGGTGCCGGTAACGACACCTACAAAGTGTTTAAATGAGGAAATTGTTCAGCTGGTTTCTCTTACACAAATTGCATTTGAACGTTGTCGCCTGGTGAAAAGGTGTTGTGATGCCTCGCATAAAAAGCAGAAATGCGTACCAGCACGCTTAGGACTTTGATAAAAGTCGAATTGTAGCGTATTGGGATTGCAGTTTATCGTATTGCAGCAATGCTGCTCGCGTCGGCGAGATCCATTGACTGTTAGCAGAATGTGGAATCGATGGTTTCAGAACGATAATACGGAACGCAGTGCTGGATCTCAATGGCTCTCTATCACTAGCAACCGAGAAGACAGGCATGTTAACCGCATGGCCTTAATGGATCGTGCAGCCACGTCATAAGCACTGAGTCAAGAATCGGAGTCGTTTGCAAGACAACAAATGTCTGCACGAACAGTTCAAGGACGTTTGCTACAGTATAAACTCTCAGTTTGGAGACCATTTCTGGGGCTATACTCTTGACGCTGCATCACAGACAGGAGAGTCTTCAATGGTGTAATCAACGATGAACCTGGAAGGACGAATGGCGAGACGTCATTTTTTCAGATGAATCCAGGTTCTGCTTACAGCATCCAGATGGTCACATCCATGTTTGGCGGCATCGTGGTGAACGCAAATTGGCAGCGTGCATTCGTCTTCGTCATACTGGCACATCACTTGGCGTGAAGGTATGGGGTGCTATTGGATACACGTCTCGGTCACCTCTTGTTCGCATTGGCGGTACTTTGAACAATGCACGTTACTTTTCTGGTGTGTTACGACCCATGGCTCTACACTTTATTCGAGCCTTATGAAACCCTACGTTTCAGTAGGATAATGCACGACCGCATGTTACTGGTATTGTACGGACTATTCCTTGATACGAAAAATGTTCGGCTGTTTCTCTTGCTTGCACGTTCACCAGATCTCTCACCAATAGAAAACGTCTGGTCCATTGTTACCGAGCGATTTTCTGGTCACTATACGGCAGTCACTACGGTTGATGAGCTGTGGCATCGTTTTGTTGCTTCAAGGGCATCTATACCTGCACATGCCATCCAATCTCTGTTTGACTCAATGCCCGGGCGTATAAGTGCTGTTATTACTGTTAGAGGTGGTTGTTCTGAGTACTGATATTCAGGATCTATGCACCCAAATTTCTTAAAAATTTAATCACTTGCTATTTCCAGTATAATATATTTGTCCAACAAATATTATTTTGTTATCTGCATTTCTTCTTGGTATAGCAATTTTAATGGCCAGTAGTGTAGATGCATTGAAATCCATGACTTTCTTAGACTCTCCACCTACAAGAATTATCAAAATATTTTTAAAAATATTGTAGCAAAAATATTTCACTTCGGTTGCCATGGACACGATCTACTACTCGGAATCACGCGCCCGGCTGCGGGTGACTTCCCAAAAATAATTTCTTTTGTTTTTTTGGTAATATCTTTAATTTTTGTGTCCCGCGTGCTTATTTTTTATTAATTGTCTTTCTTTCTCTCGGGCTTTTATTATTATTTGTACTTGTATTTATAAAAGTTAACGGTAATTATAGCTCTGGAATTTTCGATGGCAATATATAAGGAAAGGAAATATTCAGTTCGTAGAATAAAAGTCTTGAGTTGAGTCTAGCAAGAGTTGTTGTCATTTTACTTAAGTTTCGAATTGCCATATTGATTTAATCTACGCGACAATATTATTTATATCTACAGCCTGATGGGAAAAATTCTGTTATACGTGAGTCCATGGATAATATACCACATAAAGACTTTAACCTCTGCATTTATCGGACCAACGGTATCTTCTATATAATACTACATGTTAACTTTTGCTGAAAAAGGTTTTAGGTGTTGTATACCTTTTCCTCGATAATTTAAGGGGGTTCAAAAAATCTATTTTTCCTTCAATTGCTTCATTAACATGTCTAGAATACGGTGGAAAAGTGATTTTTTAAAATTTATGGGGTAGACTCAGCACATATATACGCACTAATTGAACTACGACCATTCCAAAATTTAAAATATTTTTATTTTTTATAACAAAAACATAACAAAAATCCCCCTTGAAATTAGAAACTTTTTCCTTAGAGGTCTACCAAAAATCCTATTTTTGATATTTTCAATTGAGTATAGTTCATTTGCAAGGGAGTACCCCTTGGGCGCCCTTTTCCTAGATTATCAGCGTGAGCTAGAGGTGTAGGAATAAACGAAGAACCAGAAGCTGCCATAATCTTAATATTACTTTATTAAGATCTTAACTTAAGCCAATAACAGATTAGGTAATAATATGATACGTGAGAGAATCTACGGTGGCTAAACACACAATATATAATACCGAAATAACGTAACCCGGACCACTATCAATAACTAACTCGCATAAGCTCAATTTCAATGTAAACACAGATCCGAATATTAATATGGTAACTCCTACCTTAATGTCCGACGAAACAGCAATCTATCTGATCCTAGCTGAAGTTGCGGTTCAGTGGCGTGCAGTTGTATGCCCCTTGACTAAAGGCTCTCTGTCACGGGTAACCTCTGTTGACTGTCACTTAACTTCTCGAAATACTCTTCACACTTGCAACACTGACTATCAGAACACTCCCCAAAGGCCACCCCGATTACTTTAAACTTCTGTTATTTAAAAGCTTCCTAATTTGCCTCTTTCATTCACGTTTTACTTCTCGGGTTGGCTGGAAAAGAATTGCCATTTATTCTGGCCCCAAAGAACCCAAACGGACATGTTGATGAAAAAACGCATGAGCCCATCACACATTCTGTGCATTTAAGCTTATAGATTAAAGCGCCATTAATTTTTTTTTTACTTCAGATAAATTAATCAGCCGGAATCGTGAAGTAAGTGAGCGTCCATTTTTTTTGAGGCGGATGTGTTCAGAGCAATATAATTCACGTTCTATTGGATATTTTAGGCTAAAATTTACATGCATACTCTTAATATACATATAAATAAATGATAAAAAATTTAAAATTTTATCTTTTTACTGTGGTCGTCAAAAAATAATTCCCTAAGAATGCTTAAAAAACAGGACGTCACATGGGTGAACTTCCCTAACCTGAAGAATTATTGAAGTATTCACAGATTGCTTGAAAGAAAAATTCAGGGTATCATTAAACACCTAAGATGAACATGCAACTAGCTATAACTGTTATGAGTGTGAGAACGACCCTTCAAAAAGGAAGAAAGTAATAAAAATTACCTCTTTTCTTTTACTTACGTCTACATATCAGGGGTAACTTGTTTTGACTTGCGGGCCACATTGTGGGAACTGACCTTTTTAAAATGAATGCATTCAACATAAAACAACAAATAAAATATTGGCAGTTTTATACAATTTATTTATTGTACTAATTTAATATCATCTGTAGCTGCAAGCACATTTAATTTTAGTATCATTTTAATGAAACAAATGTACCCTACCGTACTTTCCTACAATTATTTGAAATAAGGAGTGAGATAGCTTGTTGAAATTCTCATCACAACTTGCAAGTCAATGTTAGCGAACTTGCATCTGTATTTACTCTTGTTGATCTTCACGAAAGAAAAACTTCGTTCACAAGTACAAGTTGATTAGCCCTCTGACCGGAACTTCCGTCTCTCAGACGGAGATGATTTGCTTTGATGCCTGTAGATAACGTTGTGATGTGATTTTGGGGGTGGGCGACCTTGACATCTTCAGTTGGACTCTAGACAGGATCACGTGGTGGTACATGGCGATTTTTTTCAACTCACGATCCGTGCGCTTTTTCTTATCTATCACCGTCTATCATACGGATATTCCTTTAGTTTTTTCGTTTTTGGTACTATTATTTTTAATTACTTTTACATGAATATAAATAATTTTTAATCAGTTTTTATAAAAATCTAGTCCCAATTCTAGTGATAAAAATATATTGTTGCGCTTCATTTAACCCCACACATCTTATTTAAGCTATAGTCAATTTCATGAGCTATAAAGACAATTAAAACAGTCCTTAGGGTAATAAAATTCAAAAATATTTACATACCCGTCTTCTAGTCGGATGTTTCCCACTGCAGCAAAAAATGTTGTTCCGGCCTGAGGGTTAAAATATAAAGAACAATTTCCCAGCTAATATTTTCGTTCATGGAAATTTTTCTGCTGATAAACATTTGTAAAATTCAGTGTCATAGCATTAAATATTTTCTTCAATCTGTGATCAATCTGTTCAAGCCGTAGCTCTTCATGTGCTGTATCAGCCTGAGCAGGAATGGAATAACAAAGAAAATTTAATTTAGGCTCAATTTTTTAAAAATCTTCTTGGGACCTCTACAGATGTGTGATCTCTTAGTAGAAATACTTTCACATATTTTATTTTTCTAATAATGAAAAATAAAAAACGAATCTTTCATCCCGTCGGGGAAAGAAATCTCGGTTCAAAACTTATTTTTTGATTATCTTCCTTAGCCGCTAGTAACCACCCCTGGTCTACATATAAAAAGTTACAATTCATTGATTGTAAGAAGAAAAGAAAAATAATTGTTCATTTGTGTAACAGTAGTTTTTTTTTTCGAAAAATAAAAATAAAAGGGTATTTACATTATTTTATTCTTATTTTTCATTCACAATTCCTCTATACTATTAGTTTTTTTCAATCTCTCTCTCTATATATATCTTGTTCAAATTTTCAATTGTTAACAAAATACTTTCTATTCATCTATTCAAGTTCAAATACATTTTTTTAAAACTTGTAGTGCATGACACTTGATGTTAATACATTTTTTCAAATATTAATTCACTAATTTAATTAAAAATGAATAAATAGTAGCAAACAAAAATGATAGTCCAACAGCATATACAGAAAGACAAAAAGTTGGTTGTGTCTCTGTAGCGCAATGGATAGCTCGTTGGACTTCTAATCCAAAGGTCGTGGGCTCAAACCCCACCTGGGATGGCTTAATTTCTGAGATGTGATTTATTTTTACTCTACTATTTTATTAGAACAATTAAATTTAATTAACGAATAAATAGTAACAAATAAAAAATAGTCCAATACCATATAAAGAAAGGAAAATGGAAAAATTTGCTTTTTATTTTGTCACTTATATAATATTGTGATTCTGTCACATGTATATACATATTTATATTAAATATAACTATTTAATAAAATGTAACTAAAATAAAAATTTTCTTTGTTGACCTAAAATGACTACAGAATTTTTTTTATATTACTTGTTTATTTAAAATCTTAGAATGCATTACACAGAAAAGAATGTTAAGAAATCTCAAAAGTATACTCTAAATCTCATTAGCATTGAGATTTAGAGTATACTCTTGGTTATCGAGAATGAACAGGAGATGAGAAATCTCAGATTACAAAAACTATAATTAAATTTTTATGCATGCATAAGAGAAACACTATGCACTGTATAAAAAGATAACACTCTTGCTTAACTTATTACTCCTTAAAATAATACTTAAGCTTATCTGTCTTAGCTTTTCCGCAAAACTTTGCTGAAGAGATTTCTTATAGGATAATTTTTAGCATGCAATTTTCGCCTTCTTAGTGGCCAGTGGTCTCCAATCCCGGGCCGCAGACTGGTACCAGTCCGTGGATCAAATGGTACAAGGCATCCCAAGGAACATTAAATTTCCTTTTTATTTACTGTGGTGTATTTATCTTGGGTTTGTACGACTTTCAATGGAAATCACTTGTATTATCACTTGAAAGCATTTTATTTTGAAGGCACACGTAAATACAATTAAATATTAAAATTATATTAAATCATAACAATTAAAATATAAATAATCAATGTCCCCCCCTCCTCAGCGAGCAGCGGTGAAAGTTTTAAACTATTCTCAACATTGAAGATCTTCGATGTGTGTTACAGAGAACTGTGGTTCCTTCCAGTAATAGATCTTCGAAATTTTTGACTCAGTACCCAGATAATCCCAGTGAAGTATTGAAATGTGGAACTGTCTCAGGGAAATGACGAAATTAGGTATTTCATCAAATCCCTAAGGGAGATGGTCAATTCACGGATATTAAAATAACATCTCTTTGAGGTTATTTCTCCGATGCAAGTAAGTAATTTGATCAAATCCCTGAACTGTTTTAGCGAAATGATGAAATGAACAAGTCAGCATTTGCAGAGCAGTGTTTTCGCTTGTATCACTTCCTTTTACCTCCTCTTTCTCATCGTCCGTGCTAGGCAGCGCCGGGCTTCTGATGTGACGCACACAAAATAAAAATAAAATTAAAAAAAAAAACTAAATATTATTTTTTATTTTTATTTCGTTACATTCTCTTCATTATTATCTGTCGATTGATACATCACTTTCGTATGCCTGAAAATTAGAACTTGGAAAAAACTTCCATTGAAAAATGTAAGCAAACAAATTAGGGAATTCGACCACGCCCCCTTTTTAAATAAAAAAAAAAGGCTAAAAAGAGCTTTTTGATAAAAAAAAAGGTGAAATAACTAGAAAAAAAAGGTTTAACATTAAAGCAGGATATATATTTTTGAAGTATTATATTATTATAAATTTGATTTCTTTTGAAATGTGTGCTCTAAATTTTTTTTTAATTAAGGTATTTTGTATAAATAATTTTATAATTTCTTATTCATCATATGTTTTTTATAAAAGTATAATATTTCAATATTATGTGAAGCAAAAAATACCAGCCTAATTATCTAATTATTCTGTTAATTGATTTCGAATAAATAATGTGTAATTCAGTGTTTATTGTTGTATTACTTACTCTACTTTTAATAATGCACCATATTTGCTAAATAAACACTTTTAAACTCTTGACAATATAATTTAATCATTTCACTGAAACAGATTAGAGGTTTGATCAAATTATTTACTTGCATCAGGGAAATGACTTCAAAGAAATGTTATTTTAACATCTTCCGTGAATTGATCATCTCCCTTAAGGATTTGATGAAATACCTAATTTTTCGTCATTTTCCTGCGACAGAACGATGGGGGATTAATTTCCTTTATTTTCTGAATCACTCTGTTCATGATTTGCATTCATGTTGTCGTTCTATTCTCATGTACTTGTTTTAACAAATACCGTATTTACTCGAATCTAAACCGCATCCCAAATTCTCAATGTCTTTGTCGAAAATGAAAAATAGTGTAAAACAGGTTAGAACCTATAATTGCTTTAATTATCCCATCAAAAGCATTTTTTTTAAAAAATTCGATTCTAAGCCGCACCCGATATTCAGTAGCTTTAATATTGGGAAAAAAATTGGCAGTTATAGAGACTGCCGATAGAAGTGAAAACTTAGAACTTTTAGTACTAAAATTTGAAATTTCATAATGTTTCAATTAAAATTATCAACATCAATCTGGTTTTCACATCTATTGACACTCCGATCAACAATTATATGCATGTTTATATGGTTTTTTATTATTCAAACATATTACGGGCTCTGTACAAGATCATGACAAAATATAAATACAATTCAAATGAAAAAACAATTAATATACAATCATATTATTTATGGATAGTATTTGTATTTACTTAAACTTCAATGTACTTGATTTTTAACATTATTTTAATTGTTTGCATCATTGTCATCATTAATTTCAACAATACTTAGACTTTTTGTACTTTAAATTATTTCATTTTATTCTAAAAAAGATACAATAGGCTTACGGTAACTAAAGTAAAAAAGGAAAATGTTTGATTCAAGTTTGTCTAAGAATCGCGTATTAACCACATCGATCGTCGTTTTATATTTAGTGGTAGATTTTTATCATCTGCAAAGTTAATATTGAAGTCTCCACTTAAAATCATCGATACATTATCATATTTTTCGCCAAATCTTTTTTCGAGTATTTCAGAACCTTCTTCTGTATAAATAATCAAATTTCCGAATAAAAATTGTTGTATCTCTCTCATAGATTTTTCAAGCGAAATATAAACGGCAACCATTAATATGTATTGCCCATTATCGAAATCGCAACGAGCAACGCATATTTCGCCTATATCAGAAACATTAACACCAATGCTTCTAGTGAATTCAGTATGTATGTCCATATGTGAAGCAAAGAAGTGTAACGTATCTTGAGTATTGTGATAAATAGCTACGCCTGCTGCTGGAACTTTAGGCCTTTTATAACTTACAACAAAGTTGAAATTCGGAATATCAAATGGTTCTTCGTTTTTCATACGAATTCCTGACAAAAGTAGAACATTTTACTTTTTACGATAGCATCATTTTTTAGGTCAGCTGCTTGCGCATGCAAACATTGATAATTCAATGAAAATATCCACAATCCTTTCTTGTTGGACATGAATTCTAGAAAAGATTTGGTGACCGTTTGTTGTGTATTATTTTGTAACCTTTTCAGTTCTAACTCTCGATGACCTTTTATGATGTTTATCTGTTTCTGAAGCATTTGGAGGGGTCTCTGTTCAACCAATCCAAAATCTCCAGCTGCTACTAATATTTTCTTGAGTAACCAAAAATAAACCTTGAATTCTCGTTACTCTTGTTAAAGCTACGTATACGAATTCTCTAGGATGTTTGCGATCGTATTCATAGACAATAGCATCATAAGTACCTCCCTGTGATTTGTGAAAAGTCATTGTCAAAGCAGAAATAAGTGGAAAATCTTTTCGTTTCGCTATTATGGTTTTATTGTTATTGAGTGGTATGGATGATGTGTGTGTCTGTGTGAATAGTGATTGGCACAGCATCATCGTCAAGATTAAGGCGGACACTAAGATTCCTCGATTTTGTAGCTCGTTTTCGTCCACATAGTTTTGGACGCGAATAGCATTATGACACCTTACGAAAACATCAGATGCCAAAGATATTGCTTTATATTTTCTTCACTGTTTAAAATAGAATGGTTGTACTCATTAACCGCGGCGTTTGTAAATATGTCTAATTCCTTCAGGACATACTGATTGAGCTTCTTCTTTTGTGATAAATCTTGATTCTATTACCTGTATTTCTTCTTCCGTTAAAATATTCCATTTCTAATCAAAAATAGCATTATTGTATTATTTTAATATCGAAATATAAATGCAAAATTTAAATTTTTTTCTCACATAATTATTTGACTTTTAAAAATTCTAAAAGTTATATTTTAACCGTTACCTTAAAACAGTTATATGTTTCTTACTTTGTGCAAAACTGGTGGTAAGTTTTAAATAATTATTTTTTAAAAAAAATCAAGAAACTATTAAATATGCAGAAAATTTATTTTCATAATATATTTTTCAATTCGCTACAAAATTACTCGGTAAGTAGACGAATTACGAGTTCTGTCGCCAATAGCTTTGTAGCGTGACGTAAACATAATTCTCAATCACTCACTCGGTAAGTTGGCTTTCGTATTACTCTGCTATCTGCGAGGAGAAACAACCCTTACAGCATAAAGAGTCATGAGCATGTCTGTGACGCTAACCCATAAGATTATTATTCCCTACCAAAAAGTGTCCAACGTAAAGAAGTTTTCACTTCAAAAAGTGCAGCTTAGATTCGAGTAAATATGGTATTATTATTTTCAAACTCTAAATATCAAATTACGTCTTTGGTCTTACGATACGAGCTTATAAATTTATTTCAGTTTGATAAAATTATTTAATAATGAAGAATAATTTAAAGATTTTGAATTTTTAACGATGTTTTCTACGATTATCTACTTCAAAAAATCAAGAATTTATTATTTTAGGCTTAGACTTATTCAATTTCTACTTAGATTTCGAAGAGAGAGTGCTTCGATACAGTAGTTGATTATTAACTTTTTACTTTATTGGTATGTCTATTCTACTGTTTGTAGTTTTAGTACAGTTCAACACATAATAACAATTCTTCTAATATGATTGCTCTGGAAGAAAATAAAAATAAAGCGAGGTTTTCATTTACTTCCTTCGAGATAACGAAGTTGCTGAGTATAATAATACAGAATTTTGGAGAAAATACTAACTATTTAAATGTCATTTTCATTACTTGATTGAAACATGTATTATAACAAAGTGTGATGACAAAGTTGTTTTACATAGGAGTATAAAAATAACAGTAAATCAGGCAGAATTAAGAAACAGAATCACACTTCCTACAAATTAATCAATTAAATAACACCCTTAGAAACATGGCTAATAACAATGGGGAGTTTTCCTTAAAATCCATTTTGAATATAATTCAAATAACTCCATATTTTACAAATAGTCTTACAACATTACTAAAATTTTCAATATTAATGCGTGGAAAATTAAAGGAAGTAAATTGTTCCTAACTACTATACTGTTGGAATTAGTTGGGATAAACATGTTTTTCTTGTTTGAGTTGGTATGTGATTACTAGTGATGTCCTGAACCACCTCAAACCCATTTTATCTGACTTTAGGTTGTGTGAGAGATCGACTTTGACAATAATTTATTCATTTTAATGTATGAGGAGCTCAGTTGTAAGTCTTTTAGTGGGGTAGCTAGTAATTTCAGTTTTGCGTTTTGTATAAGACATATTACTTTTACTTGTACAAAGATGGATATTTCTCCGAATAACCATTCTAAAATAAATCACTCTCAATGAACACACTTCTATGATAGTGAGAGATATAACTATAGCAGTTGGTGTAATCTAATTAAGTGTTTTAAGAACATTTCAAAATTCTGGATCATCGTCACCAAAAAGAAAAGAAAAATGTGGGTGTAAGTGGAAAACTACTCCAAGAATTGATAAAATTTTAATAAGAACTAGAAAAATAAATCCAAGAAAGACAAGCATAGACATTTGAAGGAATTTATTGGATAATGGTGTTGCAGTGAGTACTTCAATTGCACAGAAAAAGCTTCTGGAAGGTGGACTTAAGACAACAAGACTGAGGAAAAAAACTATTTCTAAGAAAACGATGAAAAAACGTTTTGCATGCTCCAAAAATACCGATTATGGACTGGTAACGACTGGAAGAAGGTGATTTTGAATGATGAAAATTTATTTGTGCAGGAATACAAATAAAATGTAGTTAGACAAAGGAAAGTTGAAACTTTGTTACCAGATCATATCCAACAGATAGTAAAACACCCTTTTAAACAGATTTTTGGGATTTTTTTCACAACAAATAGACCTGGAAGCATAGTTCCTCTTAAATACACATGATGAATTCTGTTGAATATATCGAAATATTATACAGTAGGATTGTTCCACATTGCTGGAAACATTTGATGGAACATTTCAACATGACTTGGCCCCTTGTCGCAATTCAAAATTGCTCCATACTTTTATGCGGAAAACAAAATAAACGTGCTCGATTGGCTTAAAAATTCCACAGATTTAAACCCTATTCAAAACTGAAGTCATATTCTTAAGAATCATTTCGCTAAGATGAATCGCACGACAACAGAGCAAATGATAAAAAGGGGCTATACTAGTGTTTCCAAGATGATGAAACTATGAACATGTGTGCTACTGTAGTGCAGTGTTCCACAACCTTTTTACCGTCGCGGACCGGTCAACGTTTGTTAATTTTACCGCGGCCCGCTGAGGTGAAAACATTGATTGTTTATATTTTAGACTGTTTTTATTTAATAATTTTAATTCAATTGTATTTAATCGTGACATTAGAATGAAATAAAGATACACCAAAAAATGAATATAAAGTGATTTTCATAAAAAGTAGCTCAAATCCAAGAAAAATATACTACAATAAATAATTTAATGTTTCTTGTGCGGCCCGCTACCATTTGATCCGCAGACCGGTACCAGACCGCGGACCGGGGGTTGCGGAACACTGCTCTAGTAGAGTCAATGCCAAAACGGGTTGAAAAGGTCAAATCTGCTAAATGAAGACATACTTCGTACTAATATACAGATTTTTCAGTCTATTTAAGGTATGGAATGATAAAAAGTTAAGGTTTTAGAAAAAATCACTTTTTTTTCTATTTGTCCCAATTAATTCGAACAGTATAGTATTTCATATTGCCAATATTCCTCATTATTAATTTTTTTAATACGACATCTCAGCAGATCAAGAAAAATAACATTAATTTACCTGAAAACTATATTTGATTTCTCCCATTTCCAATATAAATGCAGATTTATGTCGTTTTTGTCATTTATTTTGAAAAAAAAAATATATTAGGCTTTTTGCCAAGGCGTATTGATTTTAAAGATGAATAGACAAAAAAAAAAAAAAAAAAAAAAAAACTGGTACTGGTTATGTTTATTTATTTTTATCAAGAAAGACCGTAAGATACTAAGGCCATTTTCGAATCCTTATGCATCTGTTGTAGAACGCTTAATGTATACTTTAATGTTATTGGAAAATATCTTAGAATATTTTTTATGTAATTTGGAATGAATTGAAAAAACAGTTTTCATATGCATTAAGTAGATGCTTAGTACATAAGAAACGAATGCAAATTTATAGTTAAAATATTCGATTTAATTTATTTCTAAAAGTTCACATTTTATTTTTTCAGCTTGTATGTTCCTTTTTTTTTAAATAAGGTTTTCATTTCTGATATTCCTGATTTGTGTTATTTCACTTCCACTTTCTCGTTCTCTCTCTCTCTCTTTCTCCTTTTCTCTTTCTCTCTCGTTGCATGCATATAGGCAAATAAAGAAATGTTGATGCCTTCAAACTATGTTGAGTCTCGCAATCCTCCAAAGACCAGAGTTTGCTAATATATCAAAATAAATACTATATACACACTATATATAAGCAAAGTAATAACACAGGTAATGGTACGATAATTAAAGATATTTATAAATATTTACTTGTTGTCTTTTTATATGTATTCATACAAGGAGTTTACATTTCTTGCAGAAACTTTTTTTTATTGCAAACCAATAGAATATGTTACTATGAGGATAAAAATAACATAATTATATGAAACAAGTAACACAAGTGTATAAAGACTATAAACAGTTTCATTTTTACATTTCGATTTTTTTGAACCTTATCCCTTTGAG
>BMAV01021493.1:47023-58712 GCA_019973955.1 Trichonephila inaurata madagascariensis
ACACACACACACACACACATGCATTTTATTATATTAAATAAATAACATCGAGTCCATCATCATTTGAAAAGTTTATTTTCCTCACAATTACGCGATTGGGATCAAAAGTTAGGAGACGGAGGATTTCGGGCAATCCATTTATTCATTTTGAACTCGATAAAACTTCAACAGTTCAATGTTAAAAATTTAATTTCAATTTTTTGGGGATGAATTAGTAATGCATACTTTCAACTAGCAAAAAAGTTTAACGCACATTCACTCAGCAGTTCTAAAGGAAATTTTTTCTGAAAAATATTCGCGGGAAAAAAAAAAAAAAATTAGAGTATGTGTTTTATACATCTTCATTTTTTTCCTCTACGTTGACGGTTTGAGTATTTTTATTTTATGCTTCTTTCTTGTCTTTGAATCACTTAACTGAATCAAAATAATTAAAGTCCGCCATGAGTGTTTTAAAAAGATAAAAAGAAAGCACTTAATTAAAAACTAAAAGAAGGATGAAAAATAAGAACATTAAATTAATGTTTTTATCATTAAAATGTGATATGCTTGTCTTATTTTAATTCTGAACTTCCTTCCTTCGTGTTCTAAAAACATTTACAAAAAAAGCATTTATTTTTCATGGAATTCTCCGAGTTTTTAAATATTTTTATTTAAAAAAAGTCTAGTGTGTTATAAATGTTTAAAAGATCAAAATACACATGAATACTTATTTGAAAAGTAGCGCAATCTTTTTTTAAAGATCAGGTTTTGTAAGATTTTGTACATATATTTACAGAGAGAGAGAGAGTATATATAAAATAAAAAGTGGTGGTAGAATTTGAGCATTTAATTTGTCCTTCTAGTTAATTAATATTTTAAAATGACACTGTATTTTGTCTTTATTTATTGAATTTTTATGATTCTAAATTTTGTAACATGAAATGAAACACGCTTCTAATTATTCTGTTCATCTAATATTTTTTTTTTAGTTCGAAAAACATTATCAAGTTGTTTGTAAAATCTCAAAATTTCTTATTTTATTGCTTTCTTTTATGTCATTAAATTGAAAGTTCCTTATTATTTTTGTGATTAAAATTATCATTGAGAATAAACGTTTAATTTTTATTTATTTATTTAATTTTGTCACTCCGCGCCAACAGTTACAATGAAACTAAATAAATAGTCTGTAGTGTACTTTTTACATCATAGAGGGCGCTAGAATACCGTCATATTTTGAATTCAGATAAAGATGATTTCATACAGAATTCATTGCATACAACAGACACAAAATATTTCTGAATAAGCAATCAATATTTGATGATACAGAAACATTGGTTAAAAAGTGTCTTTGATTATTAAGTATTCAAAAAAGTAATAATCTTGAGTTTCATTCAGAAATATGAGACTTGTACTTTAAAATGTTTCCACTTTCAAATGAAACTTATTTATGCGGTAGTATACACCACAATATTTTCTGGAATGTTCTAGCATTTTCAGTCGACTCTTATCGTTTGAATTAGTAAACCAGAATTCTGAAGTGTTGAGATACTAAAATTTTTTGTGTGAATAGTAGTAAAAATAAAACTATTTATTTTCCTTAGGTCAGCGTTTTTTTCTTTTTTAAATAAAAGACTTTATTTAAATTTAATGCAGATGCTTTCAGTCAAACATTTACTTAAATACATTTACTTCCTTTTTATTTAGATTCATTTTGTATTCCTTGCAGTCATCTTAATTTATTCAAAATCTTTATACTTCTTTCCTTATATATTTGATGAATAACGAAACTTTCAAAACAAAGATACCTTCTGTTTATTTTTATTCATTTATTTCACTTCTGAATTTCTGTAAAATTATAACTAATACCTTTAAGAAGTATACTTATAATCTTTACCTTTTGTAATTGAATTTTGGGATAAGATATCATTCTCATAAGCTTTTATAATGAATTTATTGAACTCTCATCTCAGATTTTAGGTTTAACACTAGTTATTTTTAAAATAACGTGAAGAAGAAAATGGAATTTTAAGTAGAATAACCTTTAATATTTTCATCGTTGTTACACACAAGTAAACATTTATACATGCAAGTGAATTTCAATAATTTTAACATTCCACAGAAACGTGATCTGGTTATCAGTACAGCTCAAATTTTGCTATTTAGTTCAAATGTCATCAAATCACATCATAAATATTTCTTATAATACAATAACAACTCATAAACTTTTTTCTAATAAAATTATAGAAATACCTGGTGTCTGAAAAATACAGGGGCGGCTCTAGGGCCGGACAAACCGGACCCCTGCCCGGGGTGGCATTTGGATCGAATTTTGAAAAAAAAAAATATACATTTATGTTAAAAAATTTTTATATATATTCTGAAATATTATTGGGTGTGAATTTGGTATTTCATTTAATGTATCTTATTTCCTTATTTTGTACTCTGTATGTCTAATGTCAGTTTTCTTTTATATTGAAACTTAAAGGGTTCGAGGCCTGGAGTATTTGTTAAGTCATGAAATTTGATATGCTTACACATCTTTCAATAGTAATCTTCTCCTCATCCAAGAGTGGGGTCACAACGGACATTCTTTTCACCTCTACGATGCCAGGTGTCAGCTACTCAAAAAGGGACAAGGGTAAAAAGAGTTTTTAGTAAATATAGAACCACACAGGAGATATTTTATTTTAGTCATGATTGAAGTTACTATAAGTTAAAATAAACGTTTGTGATCCCCACCATTAGTAGAATCTTTTTCGAAGAAATTGACCTGCTGAAATGGGCTACTTCTTCTCTTACATAGTTACATTCCCCGTTCGAAATAATAACAGGCAATTATGTGCTTAATTTTGAAATAATTCGTTTAGGTGCGTATCTGTGTGAACAATTTATATTTTTTAATTGTAATTTTTTGCTTTGGAGGGAGGGGCGGGATTTCCCTTTTGTGTCCGGGGGGGGGGCAAAACTGCTAGAGCCGGCCCTGAAAAGTATGATTATATTTTCAAATATTAATTAAAAATAAATAAATAAATAAAGATATTCACTTACATTTTTTTTCGTTCTACGTAGAAAGTATCAAAGTCTTTTTTTTACAAAGCTTTATTGCACAATTTCAATGCGCGCAACACATAAAAAAAGATATTTGTAAATAAAGTTTTCGGTTTTAATGAATGGGATGAGTTTTAGATACTTGTGGTTATACAAACTCCAGAGAACCTGAATCCATTTTGCATAGATATTTACAATTCTCTTTTTGAATTTTTATGGTGACTCATGGACCCCTTGGGTATGCCTCGTGAAACCCCAGGGTTCCTTGGAACACAGTTT
This sequence comes from Trichonephila inaurata madagascariensis, assembly GCA_019973955.1. Taxonomy (NCBI): domain Eukaryota; kingdom Metazoa; phylum Arthropoda; class Arachnida; order Araneae; family Nephilidae; genus Trichonephila; species Trichonephila inaurata. The sequence continues at coordinate 50,330 of BMAV01021493.1, forward strand.
GAAGACCACTACTATACTACAACCCCCTGAGTGAATGAGCTTATCCTGAGGTCTTGAGCTAATAATCGGTCTTTCGGGATGAACATCCACCCCAAAAACAAACGGACGAGAACCTTTTCGGAGGCTAGTATTTAATGAACTGTGAGCAAAGACAGGTATTCTGTCCTTAGTTAAAGAATACAGTGACTAGAACAGGGGAGGCCAACCCCTTTAGGAAGAAAGCCACTTTCAGATAAAAAATATAATTAAGTGTGCCCCACTTCCAAATTTTATACAAACGAAAAGGTGAAAAATGTTACTTATAGGCTTATTACGTAACTTTTACGCAAAGAACACATTTTTAAAGCCCATGTCTAAGTAGTGGAAATTTAAAAAAACAATATAAAAAATAAAACCAAACCACAAACTTAAAAATTTTATTCTTAATCAGTTCAGATAACTTTGAACTATATTTTGATTTTGTTATGCTCCTAAAAGAAAACATTTGTTCATAAACGTATGTTGATTTAAATTTACAACAATATATGACAGCCAAACCGTGCAAATTTGAAAAATTGCTTGCCAGTACAAATTTCCAAAATCTGTAAATAGAATTCCTTACATTTGCTTTTCAGAATAGTATGGTGCTGTATACAATAATTTCAATTTTGATTTTAGGAGTAACAATTAACATTCTGCAGAGAAGTTGAAAAATGATTTTTGGAAAGATATGTATTTTTTTTTATCACCTTTAAAATTATCAAACCTTATCAGCTCGGAGCACTATTAACTTTGGTAGATAGTTCCCACATTAATGTGAAATATGTTAATTTTTTCTCTTCAAAATCAAGACCAAAAAAAAAAAAGCAAAAGTTTGTTTACAAAAGAAAGTATTTGACCCACTACAGCAGAAAAAATGCAATATTTTCTCTGTAATCTTAAATTTAAATTATTTTGATGGCCCTTAATGTTGGTAAGAAAAGCTAAATTACATAGCCTGTTTTTATTCTAGAATAGCAAGTACTCATTGGGCAGTCCAATGTTTTCTTCTAGATATTTTTTAAAATACGCTCCCCCAAATTCCAAAATCTTGCGAGTGAAAAAAGCTTTGGAAAGCACAGCAATGCAGGTCCATTCTCTACACGATAAATTTCTACTGAATTTCAATTAAGTTTGTTTAAAATAAAATCTAAATTTTTTTGTTTGGGAAAATCTTATTTCAATAAAATTGAAAAAAAAAATGTTATTTAAATTTTTTTTGAAATTTTTTATTAAGTCTTACCTTGCCACTATTACAACTCCGTCGTGCCAAGGGTAGGCCACTCCTGGACTAGAAAATACACCAAACATATTATAAAATAAAAAGGAGGACTCCTAAGTCCATGAGATTCAAGGTCCAGAAAATTAAAAAATTACGGGCCCTTATGAGCCTCTATATTTAAGATTTTATCATTGCCGTTCTTGGATCCAAAATTATACTATTAGATAAAGTAATTTTTAATAGGAATCACAAAGTATTTCAGAATAATAGAGTATTAAAGTACGGTCAGTCGGAAGATTGCGTGGGCTTGGAGGTCCAGTATATAAGGCAGATAGAAAAAACTGCCCTCTGGAGTACAGGTAAGGTGAAATAGGGTAGTAAGTTAAAGTTGTAGTTAAGAGGGTTAAGTTAGAGAATAACCTTGTTTATTTGAATAAATATTACACACACACACACACACACACACACACACACACATCGTTATATTAAGTATTGTATGTAATTGCAATACTTACGTATTCATAAAGATAATACAATTCAGCTTATTCATACATAATGAACTTAAAAAGACAGAGATTCATAAAAATTTGCATCTAATTAAACATTAGTTTCTCAATTTTTGCATGGATATGAAGTAAGAATTTTGTGCCATCTGTCATCAGCATTTGCTTGACCCTTTTGTGGGCCTGAGCCTTCTTCAGAAGTTTTTTTCCATTCTGTACTTCTCCCAGCAGTTTATCTCCAGTTTGTCACTTTTAGAATGGTCAATTCCTAAGCCTCAAAGTCTTGCCATCTCCTTTTGGGCTTTCTCTTTGGTCGTTTGATAGAGGGAGTTGCATTAAAAATTTTCAATGCTGTTCGTTCTGGGCTCATTCTTACTATATGCCCTGCCCATTTCATTCTACGCAGTTTTTTGAACTTAATAATATGATCAGTATTAAAAATCTTATACATTTTAAAATTATATCTTTTCCTCCAACTGTTATTATCGAGAACAGCACCAAATTTGGTTCGCAGGACCTTCCTTTCAAAAGTCGACAAGATCTTCTCTTCTTTTTTTTGTCAAGATTCATGTCCCTGAGGCTTAAGTCAAAACTGATTTAATCAGTACCCTATAAAAGAGGATTTTTGCCTTTCTTTTCCTTAAGTGAGACTTCAGTAATGATCTTAAAGCAAATAAACAGTGATTAGCTGCAATAATTCTCTTTCTGATTTAAGGATTCATGTCATTTTAGTAATTTATTTCTGATCCTAGATAAGTAAAATTTTTTACAGATTCTGTGCCATCTATAACTTGGACAATTTTGTATTGCAAAAACAAAAGTAAGCTATTATACAAAATTCATAACGACGAAAGCAAAATCGGTATAGAGGTAATGAAATGTAAGATCAAAATGTTTATTAGATATATAGAGAGCTGATTATAAATCGGCTTTCAGTCTGAAGTCCACCTTGTCTCAAAATCTCAAGTTTAGAGTCCGACTATGTTCGGAACCGGGATTTTAAAAAAGCGTATAAATGGATAATTTTCATGATATTTCGTGTTACTTAGATTAGAATACATGTATAAAATTGTTTTAAGGACATTTTTTGACAAAAAAATTATTTAAATACAATATTTTGGCAAAAAATTAACTTAGAATAACTTTTTTTCAAAATGTTCTCCTTTTATAAAAAATACTTCTAAAATAATAATATTTTGTGTGTGTGTGCTTATATAAAGTAAAGACTTCTCCAGAGAGTCGGAGCTATTTTTTTTTTGAAAAATTCACATTATTTTCAGAGATACAACCCATTGAAATAATTACCCGCGTTTTTTTCTTAAAATTTCTCCCCTCTGTTGTGTCGTAAAACATGGATAATCCCACTTCTAAGTTATATATTTCAAAAATTCTGGGGTTGAGCATCTGTACAGAGGTCTGAGCTATATACAGGCAAAATATTATTATAATAGAAGCATTTTTCACAAAAGGAGAATATTTTGAAAATGGGTCATTCTATGTTCATTTTTTGTCAAAATATTGTACTTAAATAAATTTTTTTTGTAATACTATTCTTAAAAAAATTTTATATACGTTTTCTAATCTAAGTGACACTAAATATAAACATTATCCATTTATACGCTTTTGCAAAATCACGGTTCCGAACATAGTCGCTTACCTTAAGGTCCATACGCTTTTTGTGTACCATACGAAAATATGTATTAATTCTATAAATAGTAAAATAGATCATAGTTTATATGAATATTTTGCTGTTCTCCTGAAAAAGAGCATACTATAAGATATAATATAACACAAAGTTATAAGATATTTTTGAATGAGGAAAAGAAGGTGAATAAAAAAAAAAAAAAAACGCGCGCGCGCCCGCGCGCGTAAACAGTAAAAGCAAAGTATTAATTAAATTGAGCGTACACATATTTGAAGTTTCAATAAACCCAACTTGATGGAAAGATGTGTTTATTTAAGACGTCTGCTAATGTTTAATGCACCTAGTATGCAGTTGCATATTTTGTTTTGTGAGATATGCCTGGAAGGTAAAATCTTGGTCCATATTTTAAGATTGTCCTGGGCGAAAGGAATAGATGAATATCTTTTGTACATAGGAAGTGGAATACGAAATGGTTATCTTCATCTTTGATGGTATGGTATCCACAATCAGCTGTATTGAATTTGGAGTCGATGTAGCTAAGACGAGAATAAGCCATGATTGATGAAAAAAAAATTCAAAAACTATCGGTCATTGCCCAGATGAGGCAAAAATAATTTAGTTCTGATGCCAGAGAAAAAGTAGTTATAAGTAATAAGTTTCACTGAGATAATAGTTTTAAATTCATAAGAAAGTTAAGTCATAAGAAATAGTTTTTTTTCTTATGGCATCGGAATAGGGGAAGGAATCAGTACAAGATCAACCTGACAATTCAGTGCAAATACTTCGTAAACATTATATAAATTATAATTGCGTGGTCAGAACCAGTATAAATTAAGGTATTGGGAAGAATAAAACACTTTTGACTGCGGGAATATTTTTTTTTTTTGAATTTTGTAAATCATAGTTTGAGAGAGTCTGTCTGTGTAAATACGTATTTTGATATTTGTCGTACACCACCCACGAGACGGAAAGGCAAATCAAGTGATCAGGCAAATAATGGATGATCATGACGCAATGGTGTTCAGAAAGTAGTATATAAAGCAAATAACTCATTTACAGAATTTTGAAACGAGTTAGCTCATTACCAGAGTAAGTTTTTTAACAATTAACCATCTGTGTTGCATAGATATGCTCTAAATGTATATTCTGCTTTTGTTTCACAAGGGTTGTGGTTTTTTTTTTTTTGGCGCAAGAGCCGATTTCGGCTATACTGCACCAAACATTTACTGTCTGTGATCTGGACGTGAAAAGAAGAAAATGAGAAATGGGATAACAAGATGGAGGGTCGAAAATAGAGAAGGATCACTAAGGTACCCCAGGTTCGTGAAACCCGTGTTTACCAAAGACAGTAAATCCCTTGGGAAAAGGAAAAGTTCCCTAGGGTACCTCGGGATTGTGAGACCCGTACTCACCTAAAGAAGGTGAGCCTCCTAAGGGGTGTGTCACAAGGGACAGCTAGTAACAAAGAAAAGTAATAATGAATTACTTCATGGAGAATTCTAAGTTTGTACAGATATTCATATTAAGTTCAGAAATAATGATTTCAAACAAAGTATTTAGCATGATTATTAAAAACACAAGGGACAATATCAAATTGGACAAGTAAAAAAATAAATAATAAAGTTTCTTGTAAGTAAAAAGCAAAAATAATACAAATGACACATTTTCAATGAATTTTTAGAAAAAATAAATCATTACTACCCATGCATAAGAAAATAGAAGAATAAGATTTCAAAGGTTAAAATAATAATGAAAAAAGTTAGTGAAATAGAGTAAAGTTTTAACTAGACATTGAAATGTTTGCTAAATTTTAAGCATAGTTAAAAAGGATTTAAAACAATTAAACACTATTCTTGTGAATTTGAATATATACCATAAAGCATTTTAAAATGTTCGTCAGACTTTGAAATTGCTTTACTTTTTCCAGAATAAACAAAAATTGAAATTCAATGAGCGAGATTTAAATAAAAATTTTTTCTTATCCTAGTTAATACCATTTTGACTTATGAGACACATCTGGCAAACGTTTATATCTTATCCTGAGATTTTCTCTTTCTGACACAAGTAGAAAACTTCAATGATCATAAAGTATAAAAATCCAAGCCGAATGCTAAAAAAAGAAAAGCAAAGAAAACCTTAAGTGCGCTAAAAAATTAATGTGGGTAAAAAGCGAAGAAAGAAAAAGGACCAATGCAGATTAACATAGTCTAGAAATGATGAAATTCATTAAAAGAACAAATATTTTGAGGCTAGTACTTTTTTTTTCATGTTCCACAAAAAAAGGTGCGCTTAACTCCAAAAAAATAAGCTAAAATTATTTACCAAAAATAATAGCTATGAAGAAAAAAGAGGAAGATCTTTTTACTCTATTTTTTCCCCCTACCATTATAATTAATCCGCTTCAGAAAAAACCCTCCACGTGTAGAGTAATTTTTTTAGTACTTATTTTTAATCCGATTATAATTTTAAACATTTTGTCTTATTTTTATCTCTTTTACTTTAATATTTAACAAAGCATTACGTATTTTGTTTCCAATTAAATAGATGACGATGTTTGTGTAGAAAGACGCAAATGCAGATGCGCTGAATTTTTTTTTTTTTTTTAGACTTTGTAAAGATTTATTAAGAATTTTAATTACATTCAAGTAAATTCGGTCATCAATTCGCCTTCGTCTATGTTGAAAAAGGAAGCTACTCTTTAGGTATGGAAATGAATGAAACGAATGAATTCTACATTTAAATTTTCAAACAAAGAGGTAGAATTATGTAAAAAATTAAATTACGTAGGAGTTCAAACATGTTTACCTTTTTTATCAGTAAGAAACGCGAATTTTGAAAGGACGGAAGCAAATGAGCTTCAATGTACGCACAATTGTCTGACTGTTTTGATTTTTAATTAAGGATAAATACTCGTGGAGGAAGCAAGAGTAATTATAATGAACACAAAAATCATTTCTTTTTAAAAGTAATAAGCAATTTACTGTCTGAAATTAACAAACTAATTTGATCTGAAAACTATTTTCGCACAAGTGTTATTCATGTTTAATTTAGCGCATCGATTTAAATCCCCACATTTGAAACATCAAGTAAGTGATTGGTAAGAAAAACTTTAACTTATTCAATATTTATCATCAAGAACATAAATATAATTCCTCAGAGTACTTACATATATACAGTCGAACCTCTGTTTAACGAAGTCGCTAAATCCTGAAAAAAGTTCGTTATACGGAAAATTCATTATATAGAGGTTCACCTTTTATAGTATACTTTATCACCCCATAAAACAAATTTTAAATTCATAAACACTACATGTTGGAAAAAATTAATTATTTACACATTTTTTCGAATTAATGTTTATTTATTTTATATATATCTTAATTATCAATAAAAGAAAAAGAAAAACTGCAGGGAAAACAAGAAAAAAGAGTGTCGAGGTATATACTGCATTTTCAGCATTAAGAAAACAATTTTATATTAAAATTAATGAAATTTAAAAATATTTCCTAATTTATATATAGTACACAAGTAATTTTAAACATACATTATTTTATAACTAATCTACTAAAACGTGTTAAAAGAGAGAATAACTTGAAATATCCAGAAATACTTTAAAAACTCGGAGAAAGAAAATTGTATCACAAAAGAAAAAGTTCGTTAGATAGAAAATGCACTTTGTTATAGAGAGATTATTTTACGAAGAAAATCGTGAAATGTTCTTGGTTCCGAAGAAAGTTTGCTATATAGAAAATTCACAATATAGAGGTTCGTAATAAGGAGGTTTGACAATGTATATATATATATACAGGGTGAATCGCTACTGGACTGACTAACTGATATCATGTGTAGTGGGTACAGAGACGACTCAGAATTACATAGGAATGCAGGATCGTAAATGCCGCAGTCACGAGTTATGGTGCAAAGAATCAGACAAAAAGATCAGACATAGCAACACATTAAGTTATCCGACTACGTTCGGAACCGTGATTTTGCAAAAGTGCATAAATGGATAATTTTCATGATATTTGGTGTCACTTAGATTAGAAAACGTACATAAAATTGTTTTAAGAATATTATTTTAATAAAAAATTACTTAAGTACAATATTTTGACAAAAAATGAACATAGAATGACCTATTTTCAAAATATTCTTCTTTTGTGAAAAATGCTTCCATTATAATAACATTTTTCCTGTATATAGCTCAGACCTCTGTACAGAGGCTCAACTAGAATGTTTAAAATATATAAGTGGGTTTATCCATGTTTTACAACAACAGAGGGGAGCAATTTTAAGAAAAAGATGCGAATAATTATTTCAATTGGTGGTAACTCTGAAAATAAAGTGAATTTTTCAAAAATCATAGTTGAGCTTCTCTAGAGAGGTCTGAGCTATATACAGGCAAAATATTATTATAATAGAAGCATTTTTCACAAAAGGAAAACATTTTGAAAAAAGATTATTCTAAGTTAATTTTTTGCCGAAATATTGTATTTAAATAATTGTTTTTTGTCAAAATGTCCTTAAAACAATTGCATGCATGTATTCTAATATGAGTGACACTAAATATCATGAAAAATATCCATTTATGCGCTTTTTTAAAATCATAGTTCCGAACGTAGTCGGATACCTTAATGGACAGAAAATATTTTATTGAAAGATTGTACTACAATAGGTGCTCAAAATTACGGCCAGAAGTCGTCTGGTAGGACTGCTGCATAAGATTCTTTACTTCCTGGAAGAATCCTGGCATGTCAAGTACCCTCTCGGCAGCTACGGATATTCGAGCGTTTTCTTCAACTGAAGGAATGGGAGTCTCGTACACCAAACTCTTTATGTGAATCTAGAAGAAGTTCACGCACTTTCGAACACCTGTTGAAGTACCTCTCAATAAAATGTTTTCGGTCTCGTTAATGTGTTGATGTTTCTGTTCTTTTTCTCTGCTTCTTTGCACTATATCTCGCAACTACGGCATTTGCGACACCTATGTGATTCCGAGTC